>JAIPRM010010396.1:0-13813 GCA_025469315.1 Stegophylla sp. TES_Ste_2020
CAGAATCGTTTTACTGAAGAAATGATTTATCGTTTCTTTAAAATTTAATACGCCCGTCAAGAGAATACCACCCGTCGTGCGAAGTACACCCATCGTGCGAAGTATGTCCGGCTTTTTTTTTTTATTAATAATAATTGTTTTTTCAAAGAAGACTTATATAAATGGTGTAGGTAATTAAAATATGTTAATTGACTTTATTTGTTTCACGTGAAATCAATAGCGTCTACCTACGTAAAAACTTTCATTATAAAGAAATAATAAAAACGTAAGAACATAATTATTTATTAATAACTAATTAATTCATTAAGACTAAGCTGTTTTTCAAATGGAATATCCATTTATTTCGAAAAGATTTTTTCGATAAAATAATAATTATTAATATATATATATTGGGGGGGGAGGTAACAATTGTATTGTTGGTGGCCAATTAAAAAAAAAAGAAAAAGAAGAATAATAATAATAACTTTCCAGGAACGAAGGCAACCACCACTTCTCGCCCTACCCTGGAGTGTGCGCCCACTATAGTGTCAAATAATAATGAGCACGCCAGCAAATGAAGCGAAATAGGACAAGTCAATGACTAACTACCGAATAGCTTTTCACGTTCAATTAAAATGCAGTAATTAAATCCCTGATGATCTATCACCAAATAGAAATCTTGTGACAATTAATATTAATTTGTAATGACATCAACCCCACAAAATAAAAAATATAATTAATATTGATTGTTCACAAACATTAATAATAATTATCGTTTTGTAAAATTTCGCATGCCTCTGAATCGTTTAAATTATAGGATCATTAAAAAACTTTCAGTACGACAATGCACCGTACGTTTTCGATTGATTTGGGGATAATAATAAAGTTCAAAAAGCTCAATAATAACAAGGAAAGGTCGACTTAACTGGGGTGAATAATTTAAAAAAAAAACTGTGTACTTCGCTCGTCGGGGTATTCTTCGCATCTCGGGTGTGAAGCTCTTGGTGGGTGTATTGAATTTTAAAGAAACGATAAATAATTTCTTCAATGAGACGATTCTGAACGAAAGCAGTTAATAATGTAAAGAACAAATGAGATTTCCATCACATTCCCAAAATTTTCTCGCGCCAAAATCTTTCTCATATTATTTCCTATCTATGTGTTTAAATTTTCATATAGTTCGGATCAAAAAAATGATGGTTTCCGAGTCGTTTTTGTCAAATTTTGGGTAGTTTTTTCCGAAATAAAAATTGAAAAATTGAGAAATTCAAAAAATGACCTCTTTTAAATACCGTCTAGAGGCAAATCATTGTAAAAACACTAGCTTCTTCACTCCGTCGAGAATCTAAAATACAAGTAGAAAATGAAAACAAAAAATCTAGAAATCGGGTAGCCAACGTAAACGGAAATTAAAAATTTTGGTTGAGTACGATTAAAAATCATCGGGGAAGAACAGACGACGTGACGCGAGAAAAAGAAATGAGATAAAGTAAAAATAATTGCCGGTGCAGCAGCAGTTTATATACGGTTTCGAGTACGTTTTAAGACGTATTTACTCGACCACCCTCCCTCCACCCCCCCCCACCCATTTGTAAATGTAATAAATTACCGATCGTCGTGGAGAGAAAAACATCTTTAGATCAACTACGTATATATACTCGGTTCTCGGTTACCGAATAATATACATTTTATATATATATATCTCAAACTACACGTGTGCAGCCATTGGTCACCTAGTACGTGACCGTTGTTTAAAAATAAAATAGAAATGGACGCGTAAAAATTCATTAAAGCGTCAAAGTAATAGATAAAAAAGCGACTTTTTTATCAACTCTTTTAAACGCGAATGAGAAAAAAAAACACCCAGTGAGAAATAATGATTGTCCCTTGATCGTGCACTCTGAATGAGAAAAGATTTAATATTAGGCATTTGGAAACATTTGATTTGACAATATTTTTGTTGGATTTCATTCATTGTGAGGCAAATGTCTTGGCCAAAAGTCGGGTCACGACCTTTGGTCGATTTTAGCGCAGCTTGAACGTCAATAATTTCAATCAACACATAGTCGAGAAAGCGTTTTTCAAAATTTAACCCGGGTTAATTTTTTTTTTTTTAATTTTGTATAAATATGTGATTTTTACAGTGTTATCAGTCGAAAGTTTCAAAAACCGGTTAAGTAATCAAAACGAAAAAAAAATCATTTGGGTTTATATAGCCGGCGATCGGAACCGCGAAAATTTTCAAATACCGTTCTTAGAATATTTTCGAGTTGTGCTCACTTGTTTTTTTTTTTTTTTTTTGAATTGTTTTTATTTTGTTTTTTTATGTGTTCGATTTAAAACATTTCATATATTATTTCATTGTTATTTATTATTACATCTTCGGAACTCAAACGGTACTACTATACGGATTTTCACGTGCCACTTAGTTTGATTGGATATCCGCGGTATGAGGTTGTGAAGTGTGTGTAAATCGAATTCACAAAACTGCAACGTTTCTGTTTCTGTTTCTGTTTTTTTTTTCTCCACTTGAACTGTTTGAATATCCGTTTATTTTTATTGATCATTATGCGATGATTAAATGTATTATATTATTGATTTCACGGTGTCGCGTAATTTTTCAATTTTTGAATCGTTTTTGCCAAACCAGTACTATACCGTTATACAAAATACACGAAATACACCCTATATATGTATAGTATAGTACCTATACCGAGGAATGCGATTTTGTTCTCTTAAAAACTACCATCAGTCAGGCCCATTGCCAGACCACATTATCAGGTATAGGGCGAATCAAGGAGACATTTGAAACAAAAATAGTAATACTATAATGGTATTTTTGTTAATTAATTTTTTGTTGATATAAATTAACAAAACTGTAATTTTTCATCTAACATCAATAATCATAATAATTATAAGACGTATTATAATTTTTTTTTGAGATTTACAAAATAATACTTTTGTTTGCGAAACGAATAATAGTGTAATACAGTGAATAATATCAATCGAGTCTTATTATTCTTGAAAAACATTAATTTATATAATTCAGTTAAAAAAAAAAAAAAAATGTCTTTTAAAACATGCCTAATGGCCCATGTCGTCGGGTTAATTTAAGAACAATAAAAAAAAAAAAATATATTGTAATGCTATAAAAAATAAAATATAAGACTTAAGGCGTACCTAAAATCAAATAATGAAAATTTCTTGAGCATTTAAAGTATCACTCTGTTTTAAAAATATGACAATAAGACTAAAATTTACTTTATAAGTTAGGTAAAGTACTTGCATAATATCATCCTTAACCTTATTTGTTACCACTTCGAGGTGGTTTCCTCACAAGTCGAGAAATATTTTTGATTTGCAGAGCGAAGAGGAGTCGACTAATAAACTTCACTTGCATATTATTATACGTTTTCCAAATCTTATCCATTAGGAGGGGTCCATTAAACTACTCAAATTCAGCGCGGGGGGGGGAGGAATGTCTTGAGGGTATAACGTCCTAGATTTATAAAATACATAACTACCTAAAAACCATTACCCTGTAAACATATATTTAGGGGAGTAACAATTGGGTTTAGGGTGACAATAGCACCTTTTGATCCCCTTCCCTAGCTACAGGTCTGCCTTCAATCGAAATATGAACGATATACAATAATTATCGTATATTTATTGTAAATTATGTTTGTTTTTTTTTTTTCAAAAAATAAACCGTCTAATCGAGTAATTTTTTTTTTTTTTTTTTTTTGATTTTTTCCAGCCCGTTTGGTTGAAAAGTCGCGAATATTGGAACAACAGTTTCGACGAGCGTTACAAGAAATTCCAAGAAGACGTGGCCAACAAGAAGCGCCTTCCGATGAAGGTAAGTCGAATCCGTTAACGCGTCGTCGATGCGCAACAATTTGCTCGTAATCGTAGTATGCGTAGATGGTTTTGTTTGAAAAACGGATGATTGCATCGCGATTTCAGTGTCGTGAAATAATCTGTTGTCATATTATCCTGCTTCGATGGTTTAGACAGTGATGTGTCACTGGGAATATGCCCCGATGAATGTTCCCGGTCAATTATTGATAAACTTCGTCTACACCAAGGGGTTCTCAACCTGAGGGGCACGCCCCCTTTGGGAGGCGTCACAAAATCTCACGGGAGGCGTGAAAATATCATTTTTTTTATTTTTTTTTTTTGTAAGTAGGAATGCGATTATCGGCGGTCATCATTGTGTAACAACCAACAATACTATTTCGATAATCCGAAAAATGTTATTCATGTCCAATACCCAACATTAATAATAATTAATTGTCATGGTGTAGTATTATTATGTAATATAATATATTATATTTTGTACGTAACATATTATAATTATTCAATCTTATAGTCGTTGGGGGACGGGGGGCGTGACCTCGTATAAAAGTTTAAAAGAGGCATGAAGTTCAAATGGTTGAGAACCCCTGGTCTACACACTGTTCCGTATTAAATCCATACAATTCGTCAGTAAGTCTGCTCGATAAATACAAAAAAAAAAAAAAAAAAATATCCTTTTGCATATGCCATAACGTAACGGACGTTACATTTGGCCGTTTTATAATATTATTGACATTGTCAAGTTGCCACCGCAATTATTGGACGTCGTCGTGAGCTGTGTGCAATTTATAAAACTCACTCGGGGAAGACAGCGGTGAAATAGTTCACGACGTATTAAAAGTGAGTTATTACCGGAGCGGTGGTATCCAAGAGGTCACGCGAAATATTTGTCCGTTATATTATTATTAGGGCTGTGAATTTAATGCACTAAAAAACGTCGTTGAAAAATGCATTGAAAATGTGAAAAAATTGCAATGAAATATGCCCTTAAAATGCAAAAAATTCAATATAAAATACCAAAAATTATAGCAAAAAAATGCACTTTTTAATTTAATTTTTATATTTATATTGATACTATAGGATATTATATATATACATTGCTACATTAGTAGATTAAAATTTACACGAATACAAATATATCAATTTCATAAAAAAAATAAATACAATTGTTGATTTAATTTGAATTTTTTATAGTGCTATTCGCCTGAAACATTTTTTTAAATGTATTTTTTTTTTTAAAGATTTTTAAATTGTTTTAAATTTGACGTATATACATAGGTACAACCTGTGTAAAACAAAAAAAAAAATGTTTTCGAAAGATGGCTATTTGATAAAATTTAATTTAAAATACCGGAAAATGAACTAAAAAAGGATAATATGACATTGAAAATGCGAAAAAATGACATTTGTATCTGATATCTTTTGACACTTTTTAACTACTGACACCAAGACTTACTACTAAAATGACTTTAAATAATATGTATCTGATATCTTTTCAAAATCATTGAATTCATCTAATATCACATTCCTAGAGGTGAAAATGCACGTAACTAGATAATTTTTTTTTTTTTTCAAGTACTCTGTCCGTTCTAGATAAAACGTATATTAATATACTGCATATGATGATATTAAACTGACCTGTGTACACAATTTGAATTCAAAACAATACATACTATCGAAAACGGCATTCGATACAGATGTAGTGTGGAAAACATCTGGAAAACCGGAGTGGTCAAACAAACGGACAATTATAATATAATAATTGTATCAGTTGTGTGTACTACAGATTTTTTTATATAATATTATTTCTTCGCTCGAAAACGAAAGAGTTTCCGTCGCAAATTCTGAATGACATAGGTTCGAACAACTAGGTCGAATGACAACGTCCGTAGACACTAAATAATGAGCACATTACACTCGAAAACGGTCGGTATTATTTTAATGCACACAATATAACGCGCTTTTCGACAAGTTTAATCGTCGAAAACCCCAATTCGAGAGTTAATTGCACTTTTAACGCCTTCAGCACATCAAACCAATTACTCGCAAATCACCAACCATTGTTATTCGCACTGTGTCAAAATACCGGAACCCACCCGGGACAAATGTGCTGGACAACTTCTGTTTTATTCTTGATTTCATTTATTGAATAATACATATTGTATATTTTGTTTCTTAATTCTTCATTTCTTGGACATTTTGAGTTTGAAAATAATAAAACATCCGTAACACATAATATTATTGTCTCATTGATAAATATAGATAAACATTCTGAGTTAACAATAAACTTTCTTTTGTAAATTTGATTTTTGGCGTTTCCTCCTGTCCTGATGAAATTCCCCACAGAAGCTTGTGGGTCAGGTTAGGTTAAGATCAACAGTTACCCACAGGTAGAAACCAGAAGTTAAGTAGAGAATACGTGAAATAAATCTAGAGATCTACGATTAATCGAAATAGACTTTTGAAGATCAATCGCATGTGATAATGTTTCGTAAAATCATATATGCATAGCAGTTAATTAGCAAAATACAACATTTCGGGCGTTTTGTGAAAATTGTGATTGATAACTTTTCTGAATTTTCTTTCTTTTCTTTTTCGTGCATAAACCCCAATGCAACTAGTGTTTTCTACTAACCAGTTGTCAAAATCTTCTTAATCCTAAGAACGATTTCAAATTATTCAATCCTAAGGTTATTGTTATATACACAGTCCTCGATTTTTGAAGTGCACTTCCCTTCAGACCACGAGTTGGTAATATACCATGTCTTTGACTTCATTCAAAAAACAACAAAAGCAATTTTTAACTCATAAAATAACTCTCGCCCTCGTCTGTCTCGAAATAATATAGTCACACGCATAAGTGCAACTAATTTTTTTTTAACTATTCGACTCGTTCACCAATCCCATCAAACGTTCTGTCCGCTAAATACGTTCAATTTATTTCATTTTCACACAATGTTAATGCAGCAGATTGTCTCTACAAACATTATTGTAAACATACCAGTCCACCTTCGGAAATCGTTTGTATTGATGGTCAATATAATTTTGCATTAATAATTTAATGGCATATTTACAAATTTATATTGGAATTCAACTGTATATTTTCTCATCATTTATGTAAATACCGACTGTGTTCGAATGCATTTCGTAATTAACATTTTCTAGCTTAAATTTAAATACAAACAACTGGAACTACTTTGCACCGTATACAAGTATTCTTCACTTCTTGGACGGAACACTCTTGATGGTGTTTTTAAACGATTATGAAAAAAAAAATCACTAATGGCTTATGAGATTGTAAATATATATATATGTATGTTTAAGATTTTATTACGTTTAGGCTTTAGAAAATCTAAAATTGTATCAAAAAAAACTTACTAAAACGAGATAATTTCAATATCATATAATATTTGTTTCACTCAGAATCAAAAATAAAAAGAATAAATTGATTTTAACTAATTTTTCTTTTTAAGTATTTCACAAACATAATATAGAAAAAAAAGAAACCTTAAGTTATTGAAAGTCGTACGTATTAATGTATTATCATTGAACGGTAAGTTCAACTATACCATTCAAAAAAATTATATAAAATTAGTCTTAGTTTGATAAGTGAAATCGAACAATCAACAAGTGTATAGCACATAAACATTGTTAATTTGAAATTCAATATATGATTTAAAAAATAAACTATTTTTAAACGTTTAACAAACATTTTTCAAAATTAAGCATTCCAGTCCAGCATACTTTGTTGAAAATATATTATGTATAGAGTACAGAAGTGAAAAAAAAAAAATTATAATACTTTGAAAATCAGTGTATTGGTGGTAAATCTGATTACTACTAACTACACGTACGCGTGTAATAATATAATATATGAGTAAGTACACTGTTCCTTTTGAGTACTTAACGTAGTAATATTACTTATTGAATTCCAAAACGATTTTATTTGAATCGATTTTCACAACAAATAAACTCGACTGACGGATTAAATGCAAAGCCATCATCTATAAACAAATAAAAATCCTCGACAATTAATGTACACATATTAATTACATTATATTTAGTTTTTAATAATTCTTATGTAGCTTGTTTATGAATAATTGTGCGGCCCCAAAACTTAATTTTCGAAATCTAAGGCCCAGAACAAACTGAAAACTGGGCCTATATAAAACTAGTGCACTTTATTCTTTAAATAAATCCATAAATAAATTAAATACTATGAAGTGTAATTGTTTAAGTGATGTAATTAGCGAACATATTCAAAACATAGGGTGTTAACACCAGCGAATGAACACATATAGTTTTCAAAAAAGTTATAATAATATTTTTTTTCCCAATCCGTTACATAAACTACATGATGTGACTGTTAGATAATTACTTTATATATCTAAAAATGACAGTATTCTAATATTATTATGTATTTACGTTTAAAATCCAATGATTGCATCTACAAAACTCAATTTTCTACCACAACATATTTTTACAAAAAGAAACCTTTCATTGTTTTCCATAATGTTAAAGTCGAATAACATTACAGTACAGATAGGTTTAAAATATATTTATCTCAATCTATGATTTCAGTAAATCGAAATGTTATCAAAATATATGTATTGTATATTATAAATGTTGTCAAAATCGATATTTCTATTTACTTTTTTTTTTTCTATTTAAATCTGTATGTTATCTAGAGATCTCTGTTTGACTTGGTTCTTGTAATATTTAAGTACGTAAATTTTGTTCTTTCACTAAGATTGTTCGTTTATTGGTGTCATATATATATATATATATATATATATATATATTGCAATACTTAAAAAAATAAATAAATATAAAAATACTCGTATTGCAATAACACGTCATCGATATCAAAATAAATACTTGATGTCCAGTCTAATAGTGAAACAATCAGTTCTGATAGTAAACATTTTTAAATTCAATTAGATCTTAATGACGTATAAAAAAAAAAAAAAAAAAAAAAAAAACGGTCTTAGTGACTTAAAAATATTTTCGCGTACAATTCATATTTGACGGATTAAATTTTTCAATCGATTTTTAAGCGGCGCAAATAATAAACATTTTACATACCGTTAACACGTTGAACGCGATCGACAACAAAATTATCGATTGGTTTTTCACTTGAAAATTGGCTAAAAATTTCGTATGACATCCGATGCGATGATACGCGTCGGTCGTCGCATTGCACCCGGAGTTTTTCGCCGAATTTCGAACGCAACACGAGAAGGGTAGCGAAGACATTTTTGAATATTCGACATCGGGGTCGGTGACTCCGCAACATTTCATCTGGAAACGAGAACAATCGTAATTTATCCACGATAGTGGACGGACAACGATTATTATTTACGCGTTTGACTTGTTTTTGAAATATTACATTTTTTTGAAAATTTCTCCATTCCTCCGGAACCCGATCGCCAGGATTATTATCCGCCGCCGCCTTCGAATCGGCTCTCATTCGTCGCAACACGCCGCTGTAATCGGTGTGACTACTCGAGTACACGGTCGACAAACAAATCTCTCCGAACACGATCGTTGCCACCAGCGAATAAATCTTCGAAGTCGAAAACAACAAATCACGCGCAAAAAAAAAAAAAAAAACGAAAAAAAAAAATCAAAAAAATATATTTTTAGTGTTTTTTTTTTGTTTTTTTTTTTTTTTCACAAAATATTTCGTACCGCGGCCGAGATGTAATCCGGTTTTTTGAACACGAAACGCACGACGCACGTGACGATCAAACACGTTCCGAACAAAATTATGAAAATACAAATTCCTAATTTCGTAGACACGTATTTCACGTCTCCCGAATCGCCTATGATGAATCGTCTGGAGTGAACGAAATCCTCACTTATGTTGTACACCGTGTACAAAAGACTGACGCCCATGAACTGTAAAATGTTCAATAGGTTTGAGAGCTGTTTTACGGTGACGTTGAATACGACGTCAACGAAAAATAGTTTTGAAATTTTTTTCGATTTTTCAAATTAATAACACCTTAGATAGTTAAACGAATCTGATTTATACTTTTGTATTAAAAACTGTATTACATATTTGGTACCTACCTCAGTGTTTGTCTCGAAGTTTAAGACGACTCAAGGTTACGTGTAAAATTTTAAGACATTATTGAATTTCCATTGTGTTTTTATAAAGTAGTTGAAATCATTTTTGTGTATTTAATTTAAAATTATAATATAATGTATTTAATATAAATTTAAAACTTCAAACGTAAAAGTCATATTTAAGTTACCATGTAATTCAATTTTTAAATCAGTATTAAAAAAAAAAAAAAAAAAAAAAACATACAAATCTTACAGAGTTTTGCTAGTTTATAATTATAAAAACAAAGCACGATATTTGTAGGCATGTAATTGAATTTTTGAATTATTTAAATATTATATACAAATAATAACGATTTGTAAAAACATAATAAAAATCTTACAGTCTTTTGTTAGATAAAAATAATAATAAAATACCAAAAAAAAATATTTTTGGCATTTAGTTTAATTTTGAAATGAATTCAGTACGCAACAATTCAACAGTATTTAAAAAAACAGTAAAAATCTACTAGTCTTTTGACTTAATTTTAATAAAATTATCATACAATAAATAATTGTTTTTTTTTTTTTTTTAATTAACATTAAAATTTCACTATATGTATAGCTATCTGGTACTCACTGTGTATAACGAAATCAATAAGTAGACGATTTTTTTGTCTTTGAAAATCATATTTTTGTCCCCTCACAATTCGATCGGCTCCAGTCGAGTGCAGCTGTAAAATGGTGCACTCGATTCGAAAAACGAAATAACGATTAAAACAACGTGTTACGCCGCATCAAATCACAACGGATTTTAATGCATATTACGAGTTTTCGCGCAAAATCCCACAGAGGAAATACCGCGAACGACTGACTGTGTGAATCATTTTTTTATCAATCATATTATTTTTGTTATAATCTAATGAATTCGTTATTAAGTCGTAACACAGCAATGCGATTCGACCGATAAGAGTGTATTCAAACAGTATTTTTTTTTTGTTTTAGTCTATATATTATAATATTATTATTGTACAGTTATTGCTTCGGTATACGAAATGAACAACATAAAAAAAAAAAAAACAAAAGTGTACACTTGAAAAGATTTTTTTTATGGTGAAAAATTTAAGTTTAAAATAGTTAACTATTATACGGTTGATGAAAATATTTATTGAGTTCTAATGAAAAATCAAAAAAAAGCCGGACATACTTCGCACGATGGGTGGGATTCTCTTGACGGGTGCATTGAATTTTTGAAAGAAACGATGATAAATCATTTCTTCGATAAAACGATTGTGAACGAAGAAAGCTAATAATATAAAAAATAAACTAATAAAAAAAAAATTTTAGAAAAATGTCCAAAACTTTTTTTTTTTTCACATTTCCAAAATTTTCTTCCGCCAAAATCTTTCATATATGATTTTCTATCCGTGTTTAAATTTTGATATAGTTCGGATCAAATAATTATGGTTTCCGAGTCGTTTTTGTCAAATTTTAGGTAGTTTTTTCCAACAAAAAAAAAAAAAAATTGAAGAATTGAGAAATTCGAAAAATGACCTCTTTAAAGTACAATCCAGAGGCAATTCCGGTTTCAAAAAATTACTGATCGAAACTTTTAGACAAGTATTTTCATACGAAAAGTTGTACACAGAAAAAAAAAATAAACATCATTGTAAAAACACTAGATTGTTCGCTTCGTTCAGAATCTATAACATAGGTATTAACAAAATGTGGAAAATCTTACTGATATATGTATTTTATTCTCGGTTTTTTCGTGTAATTTTCAAACGTTTTTTTTTTTTTTTTTGATGTGTACCTACTGCAAAACTTCCGCTTTGTATTCCCATAGGTACTTCGTAGTATTCTACGATTTTAATATATCATACATTATTCTCTTGAAACGTTCGCTGTTTAAGGGATCGCACAAAACATATTATTATTATATTGGGGTCGCAAAGTCTTGTGCCTTTTATATCGGTTGTCTTTTCACCGGTACATTAAATAAAATAACGTGTCGCGACGTTTTGGATTTGTCGAAATTCCTAAAAATGGGAATCGCGGAATTGGTTCCGGCGGATAAAAAATGGAATCGAATACAGATTCCCAAAAAGAAACTATCGCGGGAAATATTGAACGTTGGACTTGTACAGAATTTGGCTTTTCTTTACCTACCAAAAATGATGTCGCCCGAGTCGCACAACAAGTCGACGGGTGTATGTATATATAGATTGAGCGGAGTGAAGCGACGAGTACCAAAACGCGGACAGAATCTGCCGATAATAATAATAATCAATAGGAAAATATTATTTTTTTTTTTTCCAATTATTAAAATATTGCTTAAATGGGAAGGGAATCGTTAATTTAACACGGTTGTATTGCGCGGGAACCAATATTCGACAAAAGGGAACCGATAACTCGGTAAAATTAACGAAACGCTGCGAAATAGGATGAAACAAGGGAAGAAGTATTTCGAAAATTAAATAACACGATTTCATCATTACCCGACACACTGCCGCCACTCTCACGATATTTCATCAATGTCAGACACCCACGCACGCCGTTTTCCGCGTTCGAAACAGATTACATCAATTGTGTTTTAATCCGCGATACGCTTTTTTTTTTTTTTTTTTTTTTTTTTCCGAAACGATTCTCGTCGTTCGTGCGTTTTCATACATCACTCTCGTTAAGTAAATAAATTCGGGAAAACTCGACGAACGCGACGATAATATGTGTGCAAACCGAGTAGTGACTTCACACTACTGAGTTTTAAACGAAACGAATGTGTTCAATTTGTAGACTTTGCGCCCACGAAATGTCACGAGGACGCGTTTATAAACTGTCATTTTGATCGAGTCAGAACGACGTTATCGGTTTACATGATAATAATATTATTAACATTTTGGCGTACAATTTATTATGATAATCGCATTGCTTTATTATTTCACACCTCGTTTTAATTTCATCCAATCTATCGAATC
The DNA here is from genome assembly GCA_025469315.1 of Stegophylla sp. TES_Ste_2020. NCBI lineage: Eukaryota > Metazoa > Arthropoda > Insecta > Hemiptera > Aphididae > Stegophylla > Stegophylla sp. TES_Ste_2020. The sequence continues at coordinate 12,861 of JAIPRM010010396.1, forward strand.
CCGTGGGTTTTCAATTCATTATTATCACTGCAGTAAATAAATAATAACGATTTCTTCTTTGAAATTTGATTTTAAGGTACTTTTTAATATTACCCGAAAAAAAAAAAAAAAATCTTGTAGTATTGTAGTATAATTCCTTCAAAAAGCAAGTATATGTTTATTTTTTGCAAGCCTGTAAAATCTGTAAAACGTACCTTTTTATTGAATGTCCACGATTATATGCTCAAATTTTTTTTTTATTTCATCTCTAAAATGTATTTACAGACTTCACGTTTTTTTTAAAAAAAAATATAATAGTATTGATTATTTAATCGATAAATAATTGCTCTTAACCACAAGGTTTTCTCGTATTATGGAAAACCGTATTTTTTATATTCAACTTAACCGCTTTTCACCGCTTGCAATGGTAACGTAACAATAAATAGTCATTACAGCACAAACGTTTAGTTAAAAAACAAACAAAATATTAGTTAATTATTGTCTATTGTCGACATATTATGTACATCATAATATTATATGTTATATAACCGTATAGCAAAGGTTCTCAAGACTGTGGGTCGCGACCTAAAAGTGTGTCACCATTACATTTTTTGGCGGGTCACGTTGTATATTTTTTATTTTTTATTTTTTGTATCAAAATTCATTCTCTGTGAAACAAATGAGTAATATGTTGCAACAAATAACAATAAATGTCGAGTGTTGTTTTTTTTTTTTATATATATATACACATATATACATATATATATATATATATATATATATATATATAATATTAATTTATATACGTACCTATATAATATTAAACAATTTTTACACATTTTTTTTCAATAACTAAATTAATATTTATAGTTAAAATATAAAATACTGTTTTTTTAGATTCTGAACAAAGTGAAGAAGCTAGTGTTTTTACAATGATGTTTATTTTTTTTTTTTTTTTTTTTTTTTTTTTTTAA
>JAIPRM010010397.1:0-13811 GCA_025469315.1 Stegophylla sp. TES_Ste_2020
CGATTCCCTCCCGGCACTTCAGATTTTTGCATTTTTTTTTCGAACATTTTTTTTTTCTTATATTATTAACTTCCTTCGTTCAGAATCGTTTTACTGAAGAAATGATTTATCGTTTCTGTAAAATATAATACGCCCGTCAAGAGAATACCACCCGTCGTGCGAAGTACACCTATCGTGCGAAGTATGTCCGGCATTTTTAGGGATGGGTTGAACATTAATTTTTTCACAAACTCGAATTACTATTTTTTCTCGAACTTTCAAACTTTTCCGAACTTCAAAAAAAATTAAAACATTTGAAAATTTATCAATAATAACAATATTAGCCATCTTTATAGACGTCGTATTAGAAAAATCTGCTGATTAAACTATTCGAAAATTCGAACTCGAATACACTAAACTCGAACTATTCGAGATGTTCGAATTCGAATTCGAACTTATTTTTTTCTCGAACTATTCGAGATGTTCGAATTCGAATTCGAACTTATTTTTTTCTCGAACTTCGAACTGTTCGAATTTCTTAAAGTTAGAGGTGTTTGAGGGTTCGAAGAGTTTGAGAACCCATCCCTAACTATTTTTACAAATTTTGTTTATTTGTAGCCTTGTATAAAAATTATTTTAAAAAGTGTAGAACATGATTTAGTCAATTAAAACTAAATGATTGTGAATTTATTTTCACCTCTTTGGTAGAGTAGTAAATCTAAAGTAATTTAAGAAAAAAAAAAAATTTTGTCCATCTAAATTTGTCATTTGGCTCACTGTGAGGCAGTGAAATACTTTACGGACAGTCAGTTCTTACCCGGTTAAGTGATTAGTCTCCATTGAGTTACCGTAAATAGGGTGTTTAACCAGTAGATTTCTGTTGGTAATCTTTCCGTTTAACCTCAATCTTCCAGTTATATACTGTTTTATCAGTACAAATAATAATAATATTTTAAATAAAATTAACTTTATCAATTAAAAATCAGTTTTTTTTTAACACAACCTTTTGTGTACTAGTGACTGATCGTGTGACTCTTATTTAAATTATTTGTATTATTTTTGGTGTTCATAATTATTTAAATAATACGTCTAAGGAATTACAAAATTCACCTTTAATTGGTGAGTACCAATAGCAATTCATCAGATTTCGAAAGTGAAGTGAATGTGTGTTTTTGGAAAAACAACTTTCAACCGTGCATTGATTATTTCAATATATATGACGAAGAAGATTTTGTCATACGATTTCGTATATTATATACATTTTAGATTCTGAGCGAAGCAAAGAAACTAGTGTTTCTACAATAATGTTTAATTTTTATTTTCTGTAATATCTTATTCGTATAGAAATACTTGTCTTTTTGAAATTGAATTTGCCTCTAGATGGTACTTTAGAGAGGTCATTTTTTAAAATACTCAATTATTTTCTTAAAATTTGAGAAAAACTTGTAAATTACACAAAATTTGACAAAAAAGACTAGAAAACTATCTTTTTTTTTATTCAAAGTTTATAAAAATTAAAACATAGATACACAATCATAATATGAGAAATAATATGGCGCAAGAAAATTTTGAAAGTGTAAATAATAAATGTTGGACCACGGGTATTCTTCGCTCCTTGGGTTAGACACTCTTGGTGGGTATGTTGAAAATGACGGCCATTATTGTTTTTCTAAATAATTAACACTTCGCTCAGAATCGTACTATTTAAGAAATTATTTATCGTTTCTTTGAAATTCAACACACACCCACCAAGAGTATCTTACTCGAGGAGGGAATAATACCCGTGGTGGGAATCGCTGCTACCCACTTGCGCCCATCATACCTTTTTTATAACCCACATGCGCCCGAAACCGTGCAACGTTGCCGATTTTTCTATTGAAATATGATGCAATACGATCGTGGACTTGTATATTAATTTTAACGTGTAGAGATACATACGATACGTTGATGAAATTATTACTCTGATCAATGTAACTGACAGAGACAGTGAATTTTTATTTTAGATTCTGAACGGAGTGAAGAAGCTTATAATTTTACAATAATGTTTATTTTTATTTATTTATTTTTTCTTTCTTTCTGGAAAACCAAAAGTTTCGATCAGTATCTCTATAGAACTGAAATCGTATCCAGATGGTACTTAAAAGAGGCCATTTTTCCAATTTCTCAATACTTTTTCCAAAAACGGGGAAAAACTGTCTAAAAATTGACAAAATACGCAATTACCGAAATTTTCGTAAAATTGAAAATTACTTTTTGACGTAACTTCTCTAAAATAATGCAGCTAGGGACTTGAAATTTTCACCAACCACTAAAAATAGTTACGAGAACATTTCTTAGAAGTTTCAAAAAGTTTTATTCTACTTTGAGTTAAATACAGCATTTTGAAAATTTCTCATTTTTTCTTAGTTTTTATGTAATAAAATTTTTGATTTTTGATATTAAGACTTGAAAATTTAATATGGTTCTACTGACATGTATGTCTAATCGACCTGAAAATCTGGAATTGAGAAATCCAAATAATGACCTCTCTAAAATACCAACAACAGGCAAATCCGATTTCAAAAAGTTGTTGATCGAGATTTTTGGACTAGAATTTCTATACGAAAAAGTGTTCGCAAGAAAAAAAAAATAGACATCATTGTAAAAACCCACTTGGTTCAGAATATATATATATAAATATATATATTTTATAAAGAATTACTTGTTTAGAAATTCCGAACAACGAATTTTCGAATCAGAATTTTTATGTAGATAGTACATTTAAGAAGTAATTTTTCGAATTAATCAATAGTTTTACCGAAATTTAAGAAAAACCAACCACAATTTGATAAAACGCATTTAAAACTTCATAGATTCTGAATAAAGCAAAGAAGTTATAGTGTATTTAAATGACGTTTATTTAACTTTTTCTGTGTACATGTTTTTGTATAGAGAAACATGTCCAAAAGTTTCGACCAGCCACTTTTTGATTTAGAATTTTGCTTTAGGGTTTTTTTTTTCTGTTCTTTATAGTGGGATATGTCTGAATAAAAAATTTTTTTTAATAATAAATATTATTATTTTTAAGTAAAATTATCTCGTATAAATTGAAGCTCCGCTTAGAATCGTTTTATTGAAAAATTTATTTATCTTTTTTTTTTATGTAAACAATTTTTCATACAGAGATACTTGCCAAAGTTCTATAGAGTAACTTTTTAGATCAAAGTCATACCCAAGTAATACTTTAAATTGAAAATTTTTCAAAAATATCAAAATTTTTTCCAAAAACAAGGAAATTTAATAAAAACGGAAAAATATACAATAACCTAATCATCAGTGGAGCGAAGAACACTCTTCGTGCAAAGTATGTCCGGTTTTTTACATACAATAAACGTAGATAATCACTCAATTGAAGGTTTATTTGTAAAACATAATCTGTTTAAAAGGAAATTAATACAATGCATTAATATTTATTTCCTGTGGCCAAAATAAAAAAATTTACGTATACTTAGACATTAAAATTTATAGTTCTAGACTCTAGAGGAGTATTACATTTAATAAAAACAGGAAATAAATGTTGATAGAAAAAAAATGATAGAAAAAATTTCTAAATTTTCTTTATCATTCTGAAAATTTTCATGCACCAAAACCTTTCTCATATTATCGTCTACACGTATTTTAATTTTCATAAAGTTTGAATTCAAAAAAGACAGTTGTTAAAATGTTTTTGTCAAAATATTCAGTTTTTCCCAAATTTTGAGAAAACAATTGAAAATTTCGAAAAATTAGCTCTTAGAATTCTCATTTAGACGCATATTACGAGTCAAAAACTGCTGGTTGAAAGTTTTGGACAATTATTACTTTACGAAAAAGTGTTCACAGAAAAAAAAATCATACTTTGCGCAACGAGTATTCTTCACTGCTCGGGTGATTAGATTATAGTATATTTTGTTGTAATAATTATCCAGTAGGTTTTTCTTGTTTTTGGAAAAAATATTTATATTTTTAAAAAATTAACTATTTAAAGTATCACTTGGGCGTGACTTCTGATCTAAAAATTTACTGTATGGAACTTTTGGCCAGTATTTTTATATAAAAAAGTGTTTACATAAAAAGAAAAAAAGTGTGTACTTCGCTCGTCGGGGTGTTCTTCGCACGTCAAGCGGGATTCTCTTGACGGGTGTATTGAATTTTAAAGAAACGATAAATCATTTCTTCTGTTCTTCAGTAAAACAATTCTGAATGAAGTTAATAAATATAGAAAAAAAAAATGCGAAACATTCGGACTGCCGGGTTAGAATCGAACCCCGGCACTGTTGCGTCTTGTGTCATAACAGTATCGTCGTACCACTGCGCCACACTTACGTATTATATATATAATTGAATTATTAGATATTAAGTATAATAACCGAAAATATTAAATTTTTAAAATAGAATAAAATAATTAGAAAACCATTGTTCATTGTTCATTTATCATTGTTGGACGTGGATTTTAATTCACATCATCGTATTCAGCGTCGAAATTACATAAGATGCAATAAAACATTATCAACCTTCAGCAAAAATTTAAAACGCTTCTATAGATATTTCGTAATATCTGTCTGTATTTTCTCCGATTTTTTCTCAATCAAACCCTTGTAAAATGTTTAATTATTCGTCCATAAGAAATTTTATTGCATAAAAATATTCACAATGAAATTCTCACCAAATTTCAAATCAATCGGTTTGGCCAATTTTCTTTTATGTACGTTAAAGTGCGTAATTTTAGGTAAAACTAACGAATTTTGTCGAAATTCTAATTTCAAACGAGTATAAAAAAAAAAAATAAATTGATTAAAGATTTTTAAGATTTCTCCAGGTCAATTAGACATTTATGTCAGTGAGATCATATTAAATTTTTCAATTCTTAATATCAAAAATCATAAATTTTATTACATAAAAACTAACAAAAAATGAGAAATTCCGGAACTTTTCAAAATGTTGTACTTAACTCAAAATTGATCAAATCTCTTTGTAATTATTATGAAATGTTCTCGTGTTTATTGCCTACATGTACCTACAGAAATACTTAAAAAATTGATTAGAATAAAAATATAAAAATTATCCGGGACACATATGATGGGAATGACCGTGTATAAAATGTTTCCAATATTGATTCTTACCGCTGTTTATAATCCACTTCTTAGTCACTTCGTAATTAGGTGGAAAAACATGAAAAACGTTTGTTGATGTCCTCCTTGTGTTTGTACAATTAAAATAATGACAATTATTGAAATAAAAATTAAAGCCCGTATTAACAAAATAGTTAATCGACACGCGACAACGACACATGCGAATGCGTTTAAAATCAACAGAAAAAAGATATTGCTTGTAATCAATGTTCATATTATATTTTCTATTTTGAGCAAAAATGACTGATTACTGGGTTTTCTTTTTGTAGTATATATACAGGGTGTATCAAAAAGATCTGACATATTATGGGGTAACTTTTTTCCATTAATAATTTTACTTTTATTTAATTTTTTCTGAAAATATTTACCTCAACATTGCGCTGCAGTAATATAATTTTTTTTGTTTTTTTTTAGGATTAAAATTTTTATATTTGAAATTTTATACTATAGTTTTTGAAAAAATTCAAAATAGCCATTTTGTGACGTATTTGACAATTAAATTATTCGTAAACTTAAAAAAATCGTAGAAAATAAACAGATTAACCTTAGTTAGAGATTTAAGCACCAACATTTTTTTGAAATTTTTATGAAATATTTTCGTAGCTATTTTTAGTGGTTGGTGAAATTTTCAAGTCCCTAGCTGCATTAATTTAGAAGTTATGTCAAGAAGTAATTTTCAATTTTACGGAAATTGCATATTTTGCCGTTTTTCGTCAATTTTTCGACAGTTTTACCCCGTTTTTGGAAAAAGTATGGAGAAATTGGGAAAATGACCTCTTTAAAGTACCATCTGGGTACGATTCCGGTTCTATTGAGATACTGATCGAAACTTTTAGACAAATATTTTTATACGAAAGAGTGTTTCCAGAAAGAGAAAAAAAAATAAAAAAAGTAAACAAAATTGTAAAAACAAGCTTCTTCACTTCGCTCAGAATCTAAAGTTGTGTAGTGTTTATTCTGTTTTACACGGGTTTTCAACTGATTTTTACTGGCAAGTTTTTCGGGCAACGAAGTGCACGGGTATACAACTAGTACACTTATATATAAGGCTCAGAAGTTGTTGCAATTGCATGTTTTAGGTAAGCTAGAAATTCATTTCATGACACTACGTAATAAATATTAAAAGTTTATAGTGCATATTTTTGCATATTTGGTGACATTGTAATTTTAAGAGCATATTTATTAATTTTATAACTTTTTAAAGCGTATTTGTTGATAAAATTTGAAATTTGGTAATAAAAAAAACCAAATTAATTAATTTTTAGAGTTTTCATTAGATATTAAATATATTATTGTACTTACTCTGTGTTTCAAATCAATTTTTATGAACATTAGAAACAAAAACAAAAAAAAATAAGAAATAATGTATTTAGTTTTTCAAAGTATAAAAATTTGCTAATGATTAATAATTTACGATCATTTAACTTTTAAAATAATTTAAAAAATATTTAATAGTTTAATGCAACAATTTTTAAGGTAATAACAAAGTTATACTTAAATAAATTAAATTAAAATACATTTCATTAGGTACTTAACGGTTTTTTTTTATTTTTATTTAGATTTTTCAAATATATATAATTCAATGGAAAAATTTTAAAAGAAAATTAATTTAATTCAAGAATAGTTTTTCAAGCAATTATTTTATTTTGTATACTTATTTCTGGAAATGTAAGTTGATTTTACATTTCTATCATACTCTTTTGAGATTATCTACGAAGCTTCATTAAATCCACCTACTTAAGAGTATTTATTACGGGCATTGATTAATAAAATACTTGTGATTATGAAAATTTTGTTTGATAAAAAAAAAAAAGTGCATATTTTTAGTGCATAATTGTACTTTTTTAAGCGCATAAGTGCATGCATATCTAGTACTTTTCAAAAACATTAAGTCCCGACCCTGCTTATATAGGTATTTTTTTAAGGTATTACTTGTACGGATGGTCCCGGCAGACTCCTGTTGATTACAATAATTGGCTTTTCAACGCCGTCAGCCGGCACACAGTCGGGTCTATAACAATCGGTCAGGTTGTACGGACAGTCGTAGCACGCCTTGCTCATTGTGTAGTACCATTCTACTTTGAAATGGTACTCGCACGTTTTTGGCGGTTCGTCCACGCGGCATTCCCTCTGACAAGGATGGATTTGTCCTCTGTGTGCTGGTGCGTCCGCCGCCGTTAAGCTTAGAACACAGTAAAATAAAAACAATACACTCGTATACTGCTGCGATTTCATTTTTCTCCGCTTTTCATCTCACGCATATAACTAAAAAAAAAAAAAAAAACGTTACTCTTTAAAATTCAATACAGATTCCAAACCATCGAACCGCTGTAAAAGCAAAAAAAAAAACAATAATATTATTTTTGTACATCATATTTTCGGCAAATACTATAACGCTTAATATATGGTGACCATACGTCCTGTTTTATACAGGACTGTCCTTTATTTCGTCGCTGTGTCCTATTTATCTTAACAAACTTCTCTCAGGACGCTTTTTGTTCCGTAATTTCAAGTCTGTCCCATATTAATCCCGTTTTTTGACTTACTGTTGATTTAAATTTTTTGAAATTTTTGAAACGAAATTATTGAATAAAATAATGTAAGAATCTAGAAAACTTTTGGATACCATTAGATTAATTATAGTCGTAAAATGAATTAACAAGTTTTTTTTAGAAAGTAAAGTATACAATAATATGCACGAATAAAGGATTTGAAAAAATTTTAAAAAGTATCAATTTAGTTTCATTATGTTATTTTATGTTTTTCAAATTACGTTTTTATGTGTTTAAATTTAATCTATAATAGGTAGTTTAAAAATTATACTTTTGTCACGATTTAAAAATATAAATAAATATATATATATAGGTATGTAATAAATACTTATTTATTAAAAAATATTATGAAAAATATTTTTGTCCTGTATTTTATCTTCTTAAATATGGTCACCCTAGCTTAATAGCCTGGTATAGGCTATACCAGGGGCGTATTTAGAAATGTCTGATGGGAGGAAACAAAAAACCTTGACTAATTTCGCACTATGGGTATTCTTTGATCCTTGAGTGAGATATGTTGGGTTTATTAAATTCTAAAGAAACAATAATTACTTTAATCTTCAGTAAAATGATTGTGAGTAGAATTTTAATTTATACAAGTCAATTTTACTTAGAAATTATAAAATTTAGATTATATTATAACAAAAAAAAAAATAAATATTTTTTACTCAGCTATATTTATATCCCCCCCTATTAATTAAGAACAGGATAAAACTTGTGAGAAAAAAAGTGTTAGAAAAAAAATCACAAAATTTTTTGGGATACTCTTGTTAGGTGTATTGAATTTTAAAGAAACGATAAATCATTTCTTTAATAAAACGCTTCTGGACGAAGGAAGTTTATGATATAAAAACGTGTACATTTTCATGCATGCTCCACCATAAACACGATAAGCGCTGTACAAATGTTATATAGAGTCAGTGAAATTCGTAAATAATCACTGTGATGACGTGACGCTTTATGTGCACTTAGATTATATATTATATGAGCATCATCAAGGCTCTAAAGTTAAATAAATAAAATAATTTTCTTGGTGAATATTATAATATTATTGTAAACACTGAAACTTAATATTATGTAACTATTTATTAATAAATATGTAAACACGAATCACTCGGTAAACACAATCGCCATGGTCTATAAATAATAAAAACAATTATATTGGGGAAAGATAGTAGGGTGACTATTTTTATAAACATAAAAAACGGGACGAACCAGGAAATACCGGTTAAAATCTGAAAAAATACTAAAAAAATTATTTATTACTTTTTTCATTTTAACATATCTTTACAATAATAATAAGGTGATTTTGGATAGTTTTTCGAAAAAAAAAAACAAAAAAAGCAAAATTAAAAAATTCAGATATTCAAAAAAAAACCTTTTAAAGTACCAACAAGAGGAAAATCCGGTTTCAAAAAGTTACCGATCATCGAGACTTTTGGACAAGTAGATCCGTACCAAAAAGTGTATATAAAAAAAAAAAAATAAACATCATTGTAAAAACACTAGCTTCTTCACTTCGTTCAGAATCTAAAAAAATTAAATGAGAAAAAAAAGTGTTAGGAAAATGTCCAAAATTCTTTTTTCACATTTTCAAAATTTTCTCGCGCCAAAATGTTTTAATTTTCATAAAGTTCGAATCAAAAAATTATAGTTTTTGAGTCTTTTTTGTCAAATTTTGGGTAGTTTCAAAAAAAAAAAAAAAAATGAAGAATTGAGAAATTCAAAATAGGCTTCTCTAAAATACCAACTAGAGGCAAATCCGTTTTAAAAAGTTACTGATCGAAACTTTTAGACAAATTAATGTTGACCGATATCTTAAGGGTGGAAGGGATATTACATTATATTATATGTATATTTTTTTTCGAAAAAGGGGACATTTTGATGTCCCGAAGAGAGTTTTCAGGATAACGGGACATCCAGTTAAATACGATACATTCCCATATTATACGGGACGTCTGGCAACCCTAAAAAATAGTTCCGCGATAAGGAATTGCATTTACGACGGACTGGCGGTCTCGTGGCGTCACAAGTATATCATATCATTGGTTATAAATGCTATAGATCGCTGACGGGTAAAATAGTCTGTCATGTGGCGTTTACTGTTGTAGTAACCCGGATGACTACACGGCATCCTATATCTTCTTAGAACTAATTATATATTTTATTACTCCACTATTAACCAAAATACGCTACTCTTTTCCTTATTACCCTTTATAACTTTATAACGCGACACGTGCCTGTACGAATAGTAGTTAACCTTGTGACACGTGTAACAAATATCTAATCTTAGTATTAAAAACAATTATTAATTAACGGACAAAACAACTAATACATCCTTGTTTATTAAAATAGTTGTTTTGGACATTTAGTATAAATAAGGTGATTGGAACGCGAGTAAGAGTAGAATAAGTCCGAACCACAAGCCTCGAACAATATCTGGTCGTAGCCCCGCGCGGTTACATCGCCACCAGCTCTGTTGCTTATATTATATTATTCTTATTCTCCGGCTTATTTACTACAGTCGAAATAACTTTTAAATTTATTAATAAAGAGCATTAGAGTATTACATTAAAACAATATGTATTATTTAATTAACAAATCCTTATAAACTTCAACATCAACACGACTACAAAGAGGAAGATTGTTACCAGTGTTCGTTGACGGTGTTTTGTATCATTTTAACCGGTATATTACGTATATTACGGGAGTTAAAATGGTATAAAACAATTTTTCGTGGTATGTCTGTATTTCCGATTGAGTTGAAAATAAAATGAGTATAAGCCAATATATGTACATTTTAGGATCTACCACTCGTCAGAATACCGATCAGCTGACTGTCGCCGGATCTTCGAGTAAGTAAATCTTGTCATGCAATTCGTTATTTTTTAAACTATTATATTCGTAGACGATTTTCAATCGATACCATCTGATGGCTTCAAATTTACCTGGCCCATATTTTGAATTCGATGCAGGACCTTCGGGTAAGTCTATTTATTTATTTTTTTCATAAAATTCATTGGAACAGATTTTAACAACGGTCGTGTATCTAATGCCCACGTAAATTCCATCTAAGAGCGCACCGGGCGGCGGACGATAATGAGTCGTAACTCGCGCATGCGTCCTCACCATCTTCCACGGTGCAGACAGCGCTCCGATCGTTCGCCTTGGCGCGCGTTGCCGCGACAACCATCTGTTGATTGACTTGAACGTTTACAACATACGCGGTTAGACGTTATTTCTTCGCTAGCGCATATTTAGTTGTTTACGTTATTTTTTATTTTTTTGTGCGTTATAATTGCAATTTGTGTGTGCATTTTCCATCATAAATCATTATGGACGTAAACGATGTGGCACGTATTTCACCAGTCAAGAAAAATCCATCAGGAAAGGTTAGTACTCACTTAAACTAATTTATGAAATATATCACAGTTTTAGATTCTGATTGAAACGATGATGTGTTTATTTAGTTTTTTAATTTTTTTATTTTTGTATAAATGCTAAAGGGTACTAATTGTTGTGCAAAAGTTACGATAAGCATCTTTATAGATCAAACATTTAATGTAGATAGTACTTTATTTGAAACACTTTTTAAAATCATTATTTTCACGTAAAATAGCGATATTTTCCGATAAAAATCCTTATAAAGTTGTCAATTGTTAACCCGGTAGAAACTTTTTTTCACCGAAGAACTTGCCATGTTATTTACCATCTACTGCTCGAGTTTCATAAGGATATATGAAATACATTTTTATTAACACACGTTTAAAGTTAGAGTTTTAATGTAATATTTAAAAACGCCATGCAACGTTATAAAATTATTCATTGAGTTCACTCAGAATCGTTTTCCGAAATCAAAGATTTATCATTGGTTTCAAATTTAAAATAAGACACTACAATATTGAACTTTGGAGTGCTCTTCACCCAACACCATTATCCTACCCATGGTGCGAAAAATGTCCGGCTTTTTCATATTATATTTTATTTCAGCTTGTTTCGTCAAATCAACGTTTGATGATTGTCAATGCTTACAAGTCGGAACTGCAAAAGTATCCAAAAGTATCTGTTCGTGAATGCAGAATTGTCATTTCCAAACAACTTAGCATCGGGCAAAGGACTATTTCAAACGTCATCAGTGAATATAATACTCATAAAACTGTGACTTCTCCGAGTAAAATTCGTCAAAAAAAAACCTATAAAGATTTGTATGACGATTTTCAACTGAATACAGTTCGTCGACATGTCCATTCGTTTTGGTTCAAAAAAACAATTCCGACATTAGATAAAATACTTGAAGCAATAAAGAACGATGACAGTCTACCGGATATTTCACGAACAAATCTACATCGCCTGTTGATATTCATCAACTTCGCCTACGTAAAACGAAGTCGTAATAGTGCTTTAATTGAAAATGACGAAATTATTTTATGGCGTAGAAATTTTTTGGAAAGCATACGACAATATAGAGCAGAAGAACGCCATGTGTACTACCTAGACGAGACGTGGGTCAACGCTGGAGATTGTTCGAACAAAATATGGGTTGATAAGTAAGTGAAATCGGCACGTGACGCGTTTCTCCAAGGCCTCACGACGGGTGCACCAAATCCGTCAGGCAAGGGAAAGAGAATAATTGTACTTCACATTGGGTCAGAAGACGGCTTCGTACCAGGTGGCCTATTGTGTTTTGAAGCGAAAAAAACCAATTCAGACTACCATGAAGAAATGAATGGGAACACATTTTTCAAATGGATGGAGAGTATAATCCCACAGCTGAAAGAGAACTGTGTAATAATTATGGACAATGCGCCATACCACTCCGTCAAGTCTGAAAAAATTCCAAATAAATCAACAAATAAACCCGATATAATTAAATGGTTAGAGGAGAAAGGCGAAGTGATTGAATGGTGATTACTCAATTACTTGAAATAGTTAATCGTATAAAACTTGTGCATGACAAATATATTATTGACGAGCTTGTGAAGAAACACAACAGGACGATCTTACGACTCCAGCCATATCACTGTGAGTTAAACCCCATTGAAATAGCGTGGTCGTCAGTAAAAAACCACGTCAAAATGAACAACAGTACGTACAAATTAAATGACGTAAAAAATTTATTGTTAGAAGGCCTAGAAAGGTGTAGTAAACCGCCCAACTCACGATTCTACATTTATAAATACATATTCTAATTTCATAACATTTGCATAATATACGTGCACGGGCCACACCCTAACCTTCACTATTACATCCTTTTCCCAAAAAACCTCGTATGTATTATTAGAAAGGGTAAAACAGCGCTCATAGTTTTTGTATAAATACGAGCTCTGTTGTACCTAAAATTTAGACTTTAAGTAACCTAGCCTCGAACACTATCTGGTCGTGTAGCCCGCGCGCAACACATCGCCGCCAGCTCTAGTGCTCACTTTCTTATTGTCTCAGGTAGATAATTATTTTGTCTGTCTTCAAAATTCAAGTATTAATTGTTAAACCATATTATTATTTAAACTTATCAAATATATTAATCATTTTATTCAAGTGTTTAACTTTATTTCTTTTACCTTATTCTACATTCACTACTGATGAAACCCGTCCGGACCGTCAGTCTAATAAATATATAAAGCGGATAGTAATTTCGCTAGCCGGGATTACTACATTCGACTTTTTGGTGTCAGGTGTGGGGTCCTCTTTAAGTGAATCTTGATTAAATTCAATAAGTAACTTAAGAGCCCAACTGACGAACTCCGACGCAGTTTCATCAACTTCTTGCTGATCACGGAAAGTACAGCAACCACGGACGCAAGGATACAACCGGCGACGTGCGAACCTCAACGACTCCAGACTACATCACTGACGCAAGGATAGTAGTGCCGGCGCAGTTCGATTTTTTTTCACGACACTCAACATTATGAATTCATTGTGAGTTGTTTATTTTTATAGTATATATTTTTTATAGTCTGAGAGTTAGTTTCCTTACTGGAAAAACATTTTTTTTACAAAACTTTTACAAACTTAAACGACATTGGTAAATGTTTACTCGTAGTAAAGCGAGAGAAGAGAAACCTGATTCTGATATAGGCACATCTATTGACACTACAAACGATAGTGATAGTATAAACGACACTAATAATAC
>JAIPRM010010398.1:0-13810 GCA_025469315.1 Stegophylla sp. TES_Ste_2020
TAATTATTTAAATTGAATGTAAATATTTTAGATTCTGAACGAAATGAAGAAGCTTATGATTTTACAATGATGTTTATTTTTTTTTCTCTCTTTCTGTAAACACTTTTTCGTATAGAAAGTTTCAATCAGTATCTTTATAGAACCGGAATCACATCCAGATGGTACTTTAAGGAGATTATTTTTCCAATTTCTCAATACGTTTTCCAAAAACGGGGAAAAACTGTTGAAAAATTGACGAAAAACGGCAAAATACGCAATTACCGAAATTTCCGTAAAACTGAAAAATACTTTTTGATATAACTTCTAAAATAATGCAGCTAGAGACTTGAAATTTTTACCAACTATTAAAAATAGCTACGAAAACATTTCATAAAAATTTCAATAAGATTTGATCAATTTTGAGTTAAGTACAGTATTTTGAAAATTTCGGAAATTTCTCATTTTTTGTTAGTTTTTATGCAATGAAATTTTTGATTTTTGATATTAAAACTTGAAAATTTAATATGATCTCACTGACATGTATTTCTAATTGATCTGAAAAAATCTCAAAAATCTTTGGTCAATATTTTTTTTTATACCCGTTTGCAGTTAGAATTTTGACTGAATTCGTTAGTTTTACTTAAAATTACGCACTTTAACGTATATATAAGAAAATTGGCCAAACCGATTGTTTTGAAATTTGGTGCCTAGATAGAAAATTTCATTGCAAATATTTTGGTGCAATAAAATTTCTTACGGACGAATAATTAAACATTTTACAAGGGTTTGACTAAAAAATGAATTATAGGAAATACAGACAGATATTACGATATATCTATTTAATATAAGCATTTAATTACTGAAGGTTGATAATGTTGTATTGCATCTTATATATTTTTCGACGCTGAATACGATGGTGTGAATTAAAATCCACATGCAACAATAGTTTTCTATCTATTTTATTCTATTTTGAAAATTCAATATTTTTGGTTATTAATTATTATACTACATATTATATACTAATTCACCTACATGGTCAAGTTATGTGCTGCGGCCTAGTGGTAGAGAAACCGGCCTAGCACGCCGACAGTACCAGGTTCGATTCCAGCCCAGCTCTCCGAATTTTTGCATTTTTTTTTTTTATATTATTAAGTTCCTTCGTTCAGAATCGTTTTACTGAAGAAATGATTTATCATTTCTTTAAAATTTAATACGCCCGTCAAGAGAATACCACCCGTCGTGCGAAGTACACCCAACGTGCGAAGTATGTCTGGCTTTTTTATTATTGTTACTGTTATTCTTTTGTGTAGAAATGGCGGCTACCCGACCTCGCCGTTGATCGGAAAGTATTGCGGAACTAAATACCTCCCGATTGTGTCTTCGATGGGCAATTCGCTATTTATCAGATTTGTTTCCGATTTATCCAAAGAAAGAAAAGGTTTTATGATGCAGTGGTCTGTGACGACGAAAGGTACATCTTATTACACATACATATATTTGACAAATATGCATTTTGTCTAAAAAAATTGATAAATACGCAAAAACATGCAATCTGAAATGTTGCATTTAAGTTCGTTATGTCATTAAGGGTGTGTTCAACAAATTTATGTCTTACTTTTATTATAATACAGTTATTATAAAATAATACGCAAACACAACAAGTTCTGAACCGAACTTTTAACGATGTAAGATATAATAAATATTTTCCAGATATAACGCGTCCATTACTTTATCTTGAGCTTGAGTGACCGTTCGTTTTTGTAATGTGAAAATGCTATAATTAGATTTTTTTTTGTAACGTCACTTTTGTACGAAAAACTGCGTCTTTTAAGCTAACAATCAGACTGATACGATTATAATTGTCAGTTTAAACACAATTTAAAAGTTTCTAAATCACAAAAAACAAAAAATAGTCGCATCTTAGTAAAAACGAAAATTTTCGATAATAGAACCAAATTTTAGATAATAAGTTAGTATGAAAATATTCTATCTTGATTAATCGTCACTACAAATAATACAATATTATTGTACAACATTGACAATATTAAATAAGTATCATAAATGCCTAATGTTATCAATCGTTTAATCAATTGGTAATTTATTTTTCCTGCGGTTTTATTAATTGCGATAAATTAATACTTAATAAAATACAATAAATTCAAGTAAAACTTTGAACTTTCTACTTTAATTTCCAATGGGTTTAGTACGTAAATGGTGGTAATAGGTACCATTATTCATATACGTCAATAATAAAGTATAGTTATAGACATGTAAAATGTATTCTTATCGTTACATCATTTTGTATTAGAAGTTTGGCAGCCAAATAAATTTGATATTATTAAAATAATTAAACTATGATTACGTTTTTCTGTTTAATTCAGAAATTACAAACTTTGCGTTATAATGCGATACGATCAGGCGCGCACTCAGGATTTTTTTTTTACATTTTTTCTTACTTTTCCTCACACTTAAATACATCATTAATTTTTAACGATTTTATTTATTATTACAACAAGGTACCACATACTACCCGTACTACCCCAAAAAATCTAGTTTAAAGGTATCCATAGCAATAATTTTAGATTCTGAGTGGAGCGAAAAAGCTAGTGTTTTGACAAGGATATATTATTAATTTTTTATTTTTTTTCTGTATACACATTTTTTTTATAGAAATACTTGAACAAAAGTTTTAACCTGCAACTTATTGAATCACAATTTGCCTTTAAATGGTACTGTTAGACGTTATTTTTCAAAATTCTCAATAGTTTAATTGCAAAAATAGCGAAATTGTAATATATTTTTGAGAAATCATTAATTTTTATTATTTATAAATTTAAATAAAACAAATTTTGGGTGGGGCTATAGCCCCAAAGCCCTGCCCTTGGGTGTGCCACTGGATACGATTATCTCGATAAACGTTGTTACTGAATATTCCATCCAGTGATATCATCCACTACATTAAAATCTGTAAAATTTAATTTGAATAACATAAATTATTCAAAGGTTGCGGCGGAACGTTGAACACCAATAACGGACATATTACGTCTCCCAATTATCCTTTACCCGTGCAAGAGACGTTGGAATGTTTTTACAAGATAGTCGTGGGGAAAGGAAGTCAAATAAAGCTCACCATAATGGATCTCGAACTGGCAACGAACATTTCCCCCACTCAAGAGTGTAATTACGATTTCGTCGAAGTATGTACATGTTACGCTAGATATTGGCGAAAAAAAATCCATTAACATACTATATTATTATTCTTTTAATTTAAATTGATATTCAGCACACGTGAAGTACAAAACGTAATTTAATTTATATTATGTACTTCGACTAGTTATTTGTCTGGTGATGGTTTTTGAAATTGAAAACGGTCGTAAATTAAATATTCTGTAAGTAATTTACAGGTGCCTCACGAAGACCTTCCCGTATTTCCTGAAATAATGAAGGCATCCAAATCTTATCAATCCAAACTCAAAGAATACAAATATTTCATGTTTAATTTGTTTTGTATTTTAGTAAAAAAAAAAAATATTCGTTATTTTATTATTCTTGAAAAATGTTTAGTTTAATTTCCTAGAAATTTTTTCGAGTGAACATTTAATTATGCCAACATTCACGCGCAAGCGAAAGCAATTTTCAATATTATAAGAAAAGCGCATTAAAGAAAATATATTATATTTTACTTATTAATTTATGAGAAATTATTCGTGTCATGATTTAATTTTTTTAGATTTTGAACGAAGTGAAGAAGCTAGTGTTTTTACAATGATGTTTATTTTTTACTTTTTTATTTTTTTTTTTCTGTGTACAACTTTTTGTATAGAAATACTTGTCCAAAAGTTTCGATCAATAACTTTTTGAAACCGGATTTGCGTCTAGATTGTACTTTAAAGAGGTCATTTTTTTGATTTCTCAATTCTTCAATTTTTTTTTTTGGAAAAAACTACCCAAAATTTGACAAAAATGACTCGGAAACCATCATTTTTTGATCCGAACTATATGAAAATTTAAACATAGATAGAAAATTATATAAGAAAGATTTTGGCGTAAGAAAATTTTGAAAAAAAAATTTTGGACATTTTTTTAACATTTTTTTTTCTCATTTATTTTTTATATTATTAACTTTCCTTGTTCGGAATCGCTTTATTGAAGAAATGATTTATTGTTTCTTTAAAATTCAATACACCCGTCAAGAGAATCCCACCCGTCGTGCGAAGTATGTCCGGCTTTTGTGGACATTTAATTCACATTAATTAATGTTGACAGTTTTACGACGGCGGAAATTCTGCTAGCAAATTACTGGGAAGACATTGTTCGGACGTTCATTCGTCCACGGTGTTGCATTCGTCTTCGAATCAGATGTACATTAAATTTAGAAATAGCGGTTATTCAAAAGGCAGAGGATTCTCGTTGTTATATGTCTTGGGTATGTTCGAATATAAACCGAAATACTATATAGTAAGCTCCATGAAAACGTGTGACGATTTTTCTATAATTCAGTGGGCCTCAATATTTGTTCCTTCGCAGTTGCGTTGTGCCATTCACTGTACATGATACGACTATTATCATGCTTAGACTTGAACAACCGGAAAGCGAAATTTAAATTCATGAATATAATTGTTTAATGAAAAATAATTATGAGTTCCCGAGATAAATTATGAATGTTGTGAGAACAATTTTACCGACCACCGATAAGTCATCTAGTCATCCGCAGGTTTTCATGGCGCGTACTATATAATAACTTAACCCCTTGGGTCTTTTATACGTTTTTTTTTTTTTATAGACTGCAACGTGACAATAAAAGGTTATCAGGGTGCTATCGAAATGTCCAGTCTGGAAAGTACGCGAATAGATAAATGTGCGTGGACTATCGTGGCGCCTAAAAGCAGTAAAGTCAACATGGTGTTTACGTCGTTGACCATGAGAAAAAACCACATTAGACCTCCAATGATTGGGCAACAGAAATTCCAATTCGCAGTCAGCAAAGACTGTAACAACACGCAGTTAATCGTGAGTGCGCTCTTATTTTTGGATAAAAACTTACACGCGTTATATACATACATACATATATACATACATAGCACCTTGCTCGGTATAATAATCGTTCGAAATAAATCGAAAGTTTTATCCCAATAATCATTCCGAAGGTATTGAATGAAAAGGTTGTGGACTTAACACATTTCGAGGTCAAATTAAATTTAGAACCGGAACTTATTTTGAAACTGATGTTCCTTATTTTATAGAACCAGATCTGAAATCCTTGATGATATTCGAAATTCGAAACATCAAAATCATGAAAGATAGCGTGGTTAGTGTGCATAGATCAGTGTTCCTTAACCGGTGTTCCGTGAACTTGGATTAAATGTTCTGCCAAAATTTAAAAGTCAGTGGAAAAAAATCCATAAATCAAACGAAATTTTTAGTGTCTTCGACTTTCGAATGAGGTAGTCTGTTGAGATTGCATGTTTAATATATATTGCGGAGGACTTTATTTTGAATGAATTTAATTTGGTTGCTATGGGGCTTAGGGCAGTGGTTTCCTAACTATTTTAATTCACGCCTCCCTAAAAATGGTCATTTTTTCTTACGTCTCCAACGGATAATATAAAACGATAAAAGTTACAACATACAGTTTCTCAGTATTTTAATATTTTTATGTTTAAAGTTATACGTTTGAGTAATCAAAGAAACAGTAGTAACTTGTCTTTATTTTAATTTTTCATAATATGCATATAAAATAATGTATTTGTTTTCCATGCACCTACTATTTACCAATGCCCAAAATAAGGATGTGACGTGTGTATGTAATTATCGCTCCATACATTTTTTTTTTAGTCTAGTTTGAACTGACATTTTTATTTTAAAATGGCCAAAAATTTTTCTTCACTCGGTAAAAAGCGAAATCAGTGAGTCACAAATGGTGCACATAAATACGTCATCAAACTATGCCTCTAACTGCAGGATAATCATATTTTATTTCGAACAAAAATCCTAATATTTACAATGAAGAAAATTGCATTCTTATCATAAAGAATCAGATGAAATTTCGATTATTTTTATTTCTTATGTATGTATACAACATTTCATGATTATTTCTATACTAAGTTATACTGTTTGATTTCTTCTAGAATACATTTTATGAAATTACTTTTACCAAGTAATTGGGTGTTCTGATAATATTTACATCGCACCTCCTCTACCAGATGTTTGAGCCTGCCAAGGGAGGCGCTCTGCACAGTTTGGGAATCGCTGGCTTAGGGTATTGATTTCCCAAATTACACTAGCGTACTCTAGATGTGGTCTAATAAGAGTGGTATAGAGACGTTTAAATGTGATAGAATCATTAAACTTAAAACAGTTGCGTTTAATTGTCCCAAAAGTTGAGAGGATTTTTTTTTTTTTGTTATTTCTAATAAATGTAGATTGAATAAAAGTTTGAAGTAAAAAATGACACCAAGTTTCATATAAATTACAATTAGTCAAATTATAGTAGTATGTTATTTAGGTTAGTTTCTTGAAAAAATAAATAGTGTTACATTTATTTATGCTGAGGGTTATTCCGTTTGAATTTCACCAATCATAAATATTGTTTAAATCGATCTATAATAGTTTTGCATCTTTTCGGTTATTAATTAATTTAAAAATCTTTGCATTATCAGCAAAGAGCAAAATGTTTAGAGGATAACAAAAATAACAGATATAAGCTCGGGAATAAAATTTTAAAAATTTTAATAAACTGTAACCTATTGGTTAAAAATGGATCTAACCAAGAAGAAAGTCGATCAGCAAATCCAATTTTTGTGAGTTTTAAGATTAAATGATAATGATTTATCCTGTTGAATGCTTTTTCAAAGTATGTGTATATAACATCAGTTTGTTTATTTATGGAAAAGGAATTTAAGAGGAATTATTTGAAATGATATAATATTTTATATTTTATTTTATCATGAATTCGCGATTACAGATATCAGAAGGAGACGGAGTTGAAGAAACAAACGAATTGCTGTGGAAAGAATGTTTGGCAGAACCTCCACCGGTGATATCTTCCACAAAAAACGTGGTCAAAATCAATTATTACACTCGAAACCGTATGGTACCCTATTACGACAACATTGAAAGTTTCCGAATAGAATGGGTGGTCGAAGGTTGCGGTGGTATGTTGGACAAACCTGTGGGAGAATTCACGTCGCCCGGATACCCCGGATCTTATCCCGGAAATACGACGTGCGAGTGGCACATTATGATTGACTACGGATACACCGTCGAAATAACTGTGGAAAACTTCTGGTTGGAATCTTCGACCACTTGTTCGTTCGACTACTTAGCGGTGTGTACATAGTCCAATATGTTCGATACAGCCGAGGGTCTACCGGGAAAACGGGAGAGTTCGAAAGTAGTATTGGCAGCACTGCTGAAGTAGCTGTTGGTACAGCAGAAATCTGGCCGCCTAGCATTAATACTTATTTATTAGCATGAACTAAAATATAATATGGACTGGACACGAAACTCTAACGTGTGGTCCAAATTTGCGTACGGAAATCTTGAAGAGGGGAAAATTAAATTTAAATTATTAAATCAATAAAAACAAGTTAGATCTTGATTTAACATAAGTGTAACATTTACTATTCTTAAGAAAGCTCTAAGGGATTACATTTATAGTTTAATACCGGTAATCCGTTGAGAAATAAATTTACTTTTAATCCTTTAATTTTGAAAAAAAATTGAATTTGTAAGTATACTTACTTTCCATGTTGCATAGAAAAAACTTTTTTATTTTTTTCATATTAGCATTTTAAAGTATATGTTCATTTTAAAAAATTTAATTAATTAATTTGGTACCATGTTCAACCAAGTGTCCCGGTGTCCCGAGAAAGTGTTTTGGGACAGTGATTTGTCCCGGGTTTTAAATTTTACTTGATAAAATACTAATTTTCAATGTTCAATTTTGATGTTCATGAAAATAAATTTAAAAATATTTTTCCTATTTTAAAAATGAGGTAAAATAATAAACCCTGTGAAGAATTCTACTATTAAATATTGAAGAACAATACTTTGTTAAAACAAAGTTCATGGATCAACCAAATATTTAGCGAAATCCCCAGGAGAATTCCCAGACTCCAAAAGTTCTGAAGATTGATCAATAAATTATTATTACATTTGTTTTATTTTTTATTTTTATTAATCTATAAGTTGTAATATTTGCTGATTGAAAACACATATGAACCATAATTTAAAATTCAATATATGAATAATAAAATTTTCTTTTATATCTACATAATTTTATATTTACATACAATTAATAATTGTTTACATACTAAGTAATTCATATAAAAATAAATAATGATCAAAAGAATAATCATTAAGAATCTAAAGCATCTGTAAATACTTGGACTGATATACTGTCACCAGTTAATGGTTACGTGACAAAAGTAAAATTCATTTGTGAAAAACATTTTTTACAGCAAGGCGTGATTAACAATTATTCTGGGATTGAAATAAAATATACTTAAAAATTTATCATTTACCTAGATAAAATATTAAATATTAAACTAATATTACTTAAGGCATTAGGATATATATTTTTTAAAGTGAAAAATGTTCAGTTCGATTATTTTTTTTTTTCGTTATTCAAATATAATCCATTAGGTTCAGGGCGGCTAGTCAATTTCCCCTTCCACGCAATATCCGCACGAAAATCGGACCGCACCCCCGACACTCGCCAACCATTCCGTTACCAGTCCACATTATCTTAGTTCATGTTTATTAGTAATGGTTACATTATTACTGCAATACTGCATCCTAATTTCCTCGTTTACCCGGGGTTGGGAATTCACATTTGAACGATTTTTTTTTACTTCGACTGTGTTTTAGATTTACAGTGGATATGACGATTCGGGTCCCGAGTTGTTACGACTGTGCGATCAACATGACAAACCGATCACGGTAACGTCCGGCGGAAACGAGGCTTTTGTGAGATTCGAAGCCGATTCAAATCATCAGAGAAAAGGATTTAAAGCTACATACACGAGTGCTAGGACGAGTAAGTTTGTGTTCTTAATTAGCGTACATAACGATGGGGTGTTTATGATTTAAAAAAGCACCAAAAATGATCCAATTTTTATTTTATAAAAACCTAGTTTACTAAATGTTTTATCGTTTTTAATCAAATTTCAAGTAATTTTTACCTCAATTCACCGATAATGTAACCTGTAATATGATAAATTTCATAAAAATATAAAAAAGTACGTTAAAAAGCAGTAAAATGCATTTATAGGTAAAAATGTGAAAAAAAGGCAAAATAGTTTGTATTCGTTTCGATGAATTCTCTAGACCTGTAGTCAAAAAATAATAATTTCTAATAGAGTAAACAAACAATTAAAGTGATTTTGAGTGGTTATTCTACTGTTGATAGCAAATATTTACTATTTCTCAGTTATTATTCTTTACACGACATTCAGTTGCTCAATTTTACCTCATTGTCTGATCTCTGAAGTATAAAATAACTACCTCAATCGCTCGTTGGAACAGACAAACCTGACTCAACCTAAGTCTTTTTCTCAGACGAAATCGACTTTGAGAGACATCGAAATAAAACTAACCGAACGAGTCGTGGAGTGTCCAGCTAAAAATAATTGGGTAGGTCCTTTTTGTTCTGTAATTTATTTACTCTACACCGGAAAGATTTTACCTAGCACTATGGGTAGAGAATTTTTGGGTTTTCAATTTTGGCCCTTATATTTGTGTAATTTGGTTTATTTTTTATTTCATAATAAATGCTTAATGAGCAAATTATTTTTAACAAAATTGATTCAATATGTACTAGGCAAGTGGTAGATATTAACATAATAGGAAATTTAAAAGTCTTTATTCTTTATAAACGTTTTAGAGACAAAAAAATTTAAAAAAAGTGTGTACTTCGCAGTCGATCTACTTCGAAGTAGATCCATACGAAAAAGTGTACAAAGAAAAAATAAAAAAAAGATAATTATCATTGTAAAAATACTAGCTTCTTCACTTTGTTAAGAATCTAATAATCTATATATATAATATCTATAATATATATATATATATATATGTATATTTATTACCTTATTTCGCGTTTTACAGAATGTGGTGGAAAGTTCACCGCTCCCCGAGGATACATCCACACCAGTCATTATCCACAAAACTACGATTCGAATAGTCTGTGTATGTGGTACATCGAGGTGGCGGAAACTCATTTGATCAACCTTACGTTTGTTGACTTCCTCACTCGAAACAACGACGTAGCCCTGGTGTACGACGGCGATGTTCACGGGAAATTGCTGCTAAACCATTCCGGCAACAGTGTACCGTCACCAATCATTTCTTCGTCCAACAAGCTCGTGGTGTTATTCGAAGTCGGGAAATCTAGTAAACTGGCCAAAGGATTCAACGCGTTCTATTCAACAGTAATTTTTTGACAGTTTTAATATTTATGCCATCGAATGGTGGTTTGGCTGAAAAGAGTGGGGGTTTTAAGCGGCTAAATCTAGCTCCATTGCCCATATTATATATGTATTTTTATTATATAACACGATGGACGGTGATTGACGGTGGACGGTGACAGGTGGCTGGTGTGTCGGAGTGTCAGGTGTGTGCAAGGTCTATTTGATGGTGGTGACTATGGAGTTGACGTGTTTGCGGGGATCGGGAGTCGTTCGGATGACCGTGTGAAGGGGATAATTTGGGTGGTCGAGAATACCATATACGAGTAAATTATATGTATTTATATTCTACTAACATAACTATGCAGATTACCTATCAAACATAGAGTGAAATAGAAAAGGCATTCCCTATCTCAATTCTGTTACCGTTCTGAAATATAATGTATCTAACCGTGTGTCACTTTACGTATAACTTAATCACAGTTATAACTGCACACTCTTTTGAATTTTTCAAAGTCCAAGAATTTGTTTTAAAATGGAACAATTGGAAATGGTGGAAATTAATACATTTCAAGTAATTTTTATCAAAATACTGTATTTAGTTGATAGAATATTATTTTTTTTACTATAAATGGGCACACAACTGGTAGTAATTTAGCGCATCACTTTTTGTTTAGAATACCACCTCTATCTTACTTTATGGCTTATGCTATTATATGGTGCACATTTAAATTTTTTGTAGTACACATTTGAAATTCCGTAATTTAATTCATTAATTGCTAAAAATAGCTACTGATTTAACCTTCTACCATGACATATTGTTGCAGGCTTGCGGTGCGAGACTGGTGACCAATGATTCGGGCATAATCAGCAACCGGGCGTATGTGACGGACACGATGAATCAGGTCTGCTCGTGGACCATCATATCCGACATACCTCAATCCCGGGTAACGTTGACTTTTACGCATATCGACGTGGTGCACCACTTGGAGTACATTGAGCCAAAAACCAACGTCTCGACGGCGACACAAGACGTGTGTTCCAACGGTCTGTACCACACGATGTTTCGCATTTTAGACGGCCGCGATTCTGATTCACCGGAAATAACGAAGTTTTGCCAGTCGACTCCAATTCCGCCACCCATATACAGCAATGGACCTGCCATGCGCATAGAGTTCACCGACAACTCCGGTGGATCCGATGAGTTTACGGCACTGTATTCCGTACGCTCCATAGGTCAGTCGACTAAAAAATATCGTCATTAAATATATAAATCATACGACACTAGTCCACATCGACCAACTGGATATAACGACTTAAAATTGGAGGTCGCAGTGTGTGTTATATAACGTGGTCAATTTTGAGAGATTTGCTTTATAACGACTAAGTCAGGCTTAAAGGAGATCTAGGATGATTCCAACTATTTTGTTCAAACATTTAAGCCATGAAATTTGTAAGAAAGAAATCAACTTAAAATATTCTGGTTTAAAATATGATTAAAAGTAATATTGTACACTTGACAATTGTTTATTTAATGTCACATTTACAATCATATAGGTACTCTGATACCTATTTCAGCTCATCGTGTGCCCTATTCTAATGAATGTAAAATATAGATAATAAAGATTATTGGCCATAGGTGTATTGAATTAGATATAAAAATATTGATAGAAATATAAAATATTTAAAATAACCACATACTTTTAATGATTCTAAATTTGAAGTACGAGTAATATGTAAACTACGTTTTTGTTTTGTGCGTTTTTCTTTTTAATATGGAGTGAGTTAAGTTAGTTTAATATCGATCAACCTAGATAGATTTTGTGGTGGCCCTGGCAAATCAATTTTTATCGTAACCAAATTTGTCTTTATTTTTACTTTCTATGGATAATTAAATTCAAATAGCTCTGTATTGGCAAATAATTTTTGACGAATACTGTTGACTGTTAACATTGTTCAAAAGTCTAGAAAAAAATTAATATTTTTCTTATCAGATATTATTATTTCGATAGGTACCACTCTAATGGTAATAATATATAATTAGAAATGTGGTTTCTCTGGGGCACTTCAAACACGCTACTCCACGTGCGATTCACATATCCTATTACGTGTTAGCTGTGTCTATGAAATGTCGGTTTTCAATATTGATATTTTCTGGTCCTTTGGATGTTTCGTTGTTAGCGATTTCTATTGTATTCATATTATAAGAAGTTTTTTTGTTAAAGCCTGTGGCGGGACATACGAAACGACGAGAGGAACAATTTCCTCTCCCAATTATCCGAACAACTATAACAGAGATTCTGAATGCGTTTGGACGCTCAAGTCTTCGGTCGGAAACCGCGTGTCGCTGAGTTTCGTTGATTTCGAACTGGAAGATGACGAATTTTGCAACGAAGATTACGTGGAAATACGGGAAAAGAACTCTTCGGGTCCTATTTTGGGACTATTTTGCGGACCAAACCTACCAACTAACCTCACATCCGGTTCAATACTTTGGGTTAAATTTCGTTCGAATTCCGAGGGTTCGGCTAAAGGATTTACGGCGGACTTCCAATACGGTATAAAAATAATGTCGACGCCTATCATCGTTGAAAAACGTTTTATAGAGACGACATTTTGTTTATTTTTTCAGAAAAACATATCTTGCTGACACAGAAGTCTGGCGAACTTTCTAGTCCCGCTCATCCGCGAAAATACAGATACGAAGATGATTATTCTTGGACGATATCGGTGGAGGAAGGGAAAAGGGTGCAGATCGTCGTGAAAGAGGTCCTATGTACGTCATATAGTCATCGTCTAAAAGTAATTATATCAATATTTAAATAAATCGGAAGTCTCTGACGCTTATTCGGAATTATTATTATTACTAATGAAATCGTAATAATCTTACATTTCGAGTGGAGCGACGAATGTATTATTTTCATAATGATGATTTTTTTTTACTTATTTCAATCATCACGATTTTTGATATTAAAACTCATATAATATAGTGTATCAAAAATCTTGTAGTTATGAAGTACAGACTTCATTATTTTTTCAGAAAAAATTATACCAATTTTAGGCAATACAGAGTATATTTACACTTATTACGAGGCTCTTGGATCAATATTTCTACATGTAAAAGTGTTTACAGAATGGGGGAAAAAATAATCATCATTGTAATTTCATAAGCTTCTATACTCCACTCAAAATCTAAAAATTAAAAGTACTTACAATAAATATAATCGCAATATATAAATTTACATACAACATATTATAATAATATCAAATATCATTAAATTTTATTTAAAGGAGATCGCATCACTAATATTTTAGATTCTGAACAAAGTGAAGAAGCTAGTGTTTTTACAATGATGTTTATTTTTTTTTTTATTTTTTTTTTTCTGTTAACACTTTTTCGTATAGAAATACTTGTCCAAAAGTTT
>JAIPRM010010399.1:0-13810 GCA_025469315.1 Stegophylla sp. TES_Ste_2020
ATCTGGGTATGATTCTGGTTCTTTAGAGATATTGATCAAAACTTTTGGTCCAGTATTTCTATACGAAAAAGTGTTCACAGAAAGAGAAAAAAGAAAAAAAAAAGAAAAAAATAAAAAAAAATAAATAAATAAATAAACATCATTGTAAAATCATAAGCTTCTTCACTTCGTTCAGAATGTAAAAAGCAGAGCGGTCCTACCATAGTAGGATCTTTTCTGTTAATTCACTACCACTAATTTTTTTTTTGGTTTTTCCGATTTTTTTCCCCTAACTTAACCTATCGTTTTCAAAACCTTATCGAACGTTATATAAGCGTAAGTTAGTTAACTGGGTGTTTTGACGCCCCGCTTCGCTCCGCAAATCAAAAATATCTCTCGGCTTGCTGTGCAACGTGGGGACATTTCGGCTTGATAATCGAGTTGCTATGCAACGTAGGGATAATATTACTATTTTTATTTAACACGAGTACATTTGAATATATATATTATGCATGTATGTACATATTTTATATACTATTTAAACAAAGGTACATACATTTAACATTTTAGTGCTCAAACGTGGTATCTTTTTAGGGATATATAGTGCCCAAACGTGCTGCACCGTTCGTGTAGTAGATTAATATAATTGGGACGCAATTCGTATAGATTAATGTTGCTGGGACGCAATTCATATGAAAAAGGGATTTCAGGACGCAATTCATATGCACCTCATTTTTGGTAGGGAGACACTATTCTCAATTTGTTTTTCACATTTTTTTTATTCCCCAAAAGTTCTTTTTCTCAATACCATTTTTCTTAAAAGTTATTTTTAATAATACCAAATCTATCAATATATCTTATCAAATATAAGAAATTATTTATTGTTAAATAAAATAATTAAAATTTTAAATTATGACCAGTGACTGTAAGGTATGGAGTAATATAATTGTTATCAATAAATTCGTCATATAAATAATTTAATGAATAATATAAAAAAAAAAAAAATAGTTTTCAAATTATGACCAATTTTATTTTTTTTTTGGAGGGGGGAGGAAGGATAATATCATAGGAGCCCCCGGCTAACGCTTCAAAAATTCATTCGAATGTACAACACTAAATCGATTTTAAAAAGTAGGTATTACCCTTAGTTTGGTAAAAAAATAAATAAATAAAGGGCTCTTGGTATACTCTCACACATAAGCATCTGAAAACGTAGTTCCGGCATTGAGCACAAGTGTTGCCTAGTGACGTGGACAGAATTTTAACATGGGCGGGTGAGAGATATAAATATAATATTCCATGAACGTAAGCCTTGACTTAAGCCAATTAACAGTTGGACACCTGTCTTACGCAGTCCTTCATAAATAGTTTTAAGTCATATCAAATTTTTTATAACGAACGAACTGATCATTATTTTTCACCTAAAATGGCCAAAACCAATGTCTAAGTACAGTTAAAATAAATCATTAAAAATACGGAATTACTTCGCACCATGGGTACTCTTTGCTCCTCGGGTGGAACTTGGTCGGTGTGTTAAGCTTTAAAAAAACGATAAATCATTTCTTCAATTAATCATTCTTAGTGAAGCTTCAGTTTACACAAGATAATTTTACTTATAAATTATAAAGTTTATTATTATTACAAAAAAGCCAATTTTATAGGATGTGGACATTCGGCCGAATCCAAACGTCCGACGGACATTAAGCCGACAGTCAAATAGCCGAACGTATTTTAGCTGACAATGTCAAAAGGCCGACATCACGATAATATAAATTTAATAGCAATCTAGGAAGGTTATTTTATGTGATTACACTTCTGATTCATTGATTGATCCGTTATGTTGTCTTTTACGAATAGGTTTACGTTTACTACTGTGCTCCATTTTAATACACTGTAAATAAAACTTTAATCTACTTTACGGTAGATATCGTAAATTCGTTTACTATGTCGTATTTCAGTCGATTCGAACGGCACCACGTCGTATGTGGTACGTCGTTCCGTAATCTTAACGTCGTTTCGTCATTCACACAGTATTTAATTGAATTTACATTTTAATATTGAATTATGGAAAATAAAATTGAAATATTTGAAACAAAATTATTAATTTACAGTTTTTTATTTTATGTGTATGTAACCAAGCACGTCACCAAGGGAGCCTGGCTCCCTTAGAAAAGTCAGTACCCCCGAGCTGGCTACTGGCTCCCTTGTTTTTATTTTTAAATATTTTAAATATGGCGTATAACTGTTCGAAATCCTTCCATATTCCAAATGTATATTATTATGATACTCTATATAATCTATATAATTAATGATAGTATAACAAAAATTAAATTCTGAGATTTTATTTTATAAATATTCGTCACCTGAAAATTTGAAATTACATCTATAGTAATAGGTTGAAAACTAGGAATTCCAAATACAGGTATTCGTTCAAAGAAATCTCCGTAAGGAGATTGTTATGTAAATTTTGAACTATCTACAGCTGAATTTTTGTTTCATTTAATGTTACCATTGTTACCAGGACCGAGTATGACTAATTTAAAAATGCGAAAAAACGCGATTTTCATAAAAATGGTCATTTTTAAACTGCTTTATCTTTTAAATAGTTTAATGGTTTTTAATTCAGAAGGTATTACTTTAAAATTAATAAAAAATCCGGCCAAATAAGACTTGTTAAAAGTATTTTTGTTGAACAATCCGATTTTGGAAACCATTTGAAAATCATTAAAATTTCCGGTGCAATCTATCGCAGTCCCAAAAAATATTCTCCAGAACTTGGCTTTTTGAAATTTTTATGAAAACTAGGTATCAAAACAAAAATAATAAGAGGTGCAGAATTAAAAGTGTTTAATATGGCTTCCAAATAAGGTAAAAAATAAGGCTAAAAGGGCTTATTCTAGGCACTTCGAGGGTTCAGTCTCGGATCTCAGGGCCCTAAAAAATCTGAAAAAATTCACAAGTTACTTTTATTTATTTATTTATTTTTTTTTTTGCCAGTTCATCAACATACTAAAATTTGGCGAAAATTGGTGGACGCCTTCCACAAAAGTGACTGAAAATTAAAAATATTGCTCATATATATATATATATAATTATAAGTGTGTGTGTATTTGTGTCAATTTGAGGTTATCTATCATACTTTGCACTGAACAAATCATGTTATAATAACGAACACGCAGTCGTTTTTCTAAAACACTAGTCTCGAGTGTAAACCCCGTAGTCAGACCTGTGCACAAACCGTGGTCTAATCTAGTAGCAGAAAGTTCTTGAACCGTAAGGAGAAATAAAGAGAGAAAGAGAGAGAGAGAGAGAGAGAAGGGGGGGGGAGAATGAAAAGACCACTCGTGTTGGAAACGTATAATATAAATATTGAATTTTGCGCGAGATCAACAGTATAATAACTCATAGTACGTGTCTGTGAAATGAAATTTTAATCACGCGGCTTCCCGTGCCGATGATGATTTCTCTCGGACGGGCGATTGATAAGATCCATCGGAAAAATTATTATACTCTTAAATCATTACGTGACTTCGGTTGTGGCGTTATAATATAATAATATATACATGATAATGCTGCAAATATGTGTACCTATATTCTATATAATATACTTACTATGTTGCGGCGATCGACTGCTGCAGTGACCGCGTAATTCTATATATGTGCGTACTTTGTATTTTCACACAATACCGCTAAAAAAAATATGAAATTTAATTAGTTTGTATAGTGATCTCTTACAGTGGTTCTCAACCTTTTTGCAGCCGCGGAACACCATGTAGTTTATATTGTGTGACTACGGACCAATATTGTGGTTTTAGTTCAAAAAATCGAAAAATGTCTGACTGCAGATTTATTTATTAAATTTAGTGAAATATTAAAAGCTAAAATCACGTGGTTATAACCGAACGCCTTTATCCATAGATAAAATATTATCACGTTGTGACACTCGTGCATATACTGATCGTTGGAATAAGCAAAAAATAAATATTCTTCGCTCTTCGGATCAGATACTCTAGGTAAGTATGTTGAAAATAACGACCATTATTGGTCTTTATATTATTAACTTCTTTCGATTAGAATCGTCTTATTGAAGAAATGATTTATTGTTTCTTTAAAGTTCCACAAACCCACCATGAGTATCTGACCCGAAGAGCGAAGAATGTCCGTGGTGCGAAATACCAATGATGTTTATTATTATTTTTTTCTTTTTTTTTTTTTTGTGTACAACTTTTCGTATGGAAACACTTGTCCAAAAGTTTCGATCAATAACTTTTTGAAACCGAATTTGCCTTTATATTGTACTTTAAAGAGGTCATTTTTTAAATTTCTCAATTCTTCAATTTTTTTTTTTTTTTTTAAAAAACTACCCAAAATTTGACAAAAACGACTCGGAAACTATCATTTTTTCATCCAAACTGTATGAAAATTTCAACATAGATAGAAAATAATATGAGAAAGATTTTGGCGCAAAAAAATTTTGGAAATGTGAAAAAAAAATTTGGACATTTTTCCAACATTTTTTTTTCTCATTTATTTTTTATATTATTAACTTTCTTCGTTCAGAATCGTTTTATTGAAGAAATGATTTATCGTTTCTTTAAAATTCAATACACCCGTCAAGAGAATCTCACCCGACGTGCGAAGAACACCCCGACGAGCGGAGTACACCCATCGT
Source organism: Stegophylla sp. TES_Ste_2020 (assembly GCA_025469315.1). Lineage (NCBI taxonomy): Eukaryota > Metazoa > Arthropoda > Insecta > Hemiptera > Aphididae > Stegophylla > Stegophylla sp. TES_Ste_2020. The sequence goes on from JAIPRM010010399.1 coordinate 4,652, forward strand.
GCAAAGTATGTCCGGCTTTTTTAATTATTATATTTTGAAAATTCAATATGTTTAGTTATTATATTTGAACGGGTTTAAACAGGTTTCATCGCTGTTCTTATAGTTTGATGGTGGTTAATGCGACGGTACCGGGTTCAAATCTTATCCGGAAAACTAAATATTTTGCACTTTTTTCAACCTTGACTAATCAGAGGTGACACAATAAACATTAATACTAATTATGTTGTACTGAATTAACGTTGATTTACGATAATTAGAGCCGCTTTATTTTATTTTATTATGATATTCATATTTTATTGTAATTTGAAATTATTAATGGAGTGAACATTAGGTGTAATGAAAACCAATTTTCATTTTTCTTAAATGTTGGAAGTAACAAAATAATGTTTAGATCAACATTTAAGTTCAATGCTTCAATACTGATAATTATTATTGTGTATTAGTTGAAGCTCCGCTCAGAATCGTTTTATTGAAAAAACAATTTACTATTATACTTCACACCATAGGTATTCTTTACTCCACGGGTGGGACGGGATGCTATTGGGTGGATGTATTAAATTTTAAAGAAATGATAAATAATTTCTTAAATAAAACAATTCTGAGCGAAGCTTCAGTTAATCCAGTGGTTCCCAACTGGTGGCCCGTGGGCTCATCTTAAGTGGTCCAAGCTGTCGAAGAATTTTCTTCGTGTTCATATATTTTTTTTTTAAATAAATATTGATGAACAAACTATTATAACGAGTGAAGTGCTCAGGGTAATGTAATAATAAAAAAATCTACAAATCCTTAAGGAGGAATTGACCCAATACTTTCAGAATATGGTATATAAAACCTTGATGCTGTTAAGAGTGTTAAGAAATCCTTAGTTCGAAATCCTTTTATAATCAAAGTAAAGAATGCTCCTGTTGAAATTCAAAAATAAATAATTGAACACTAGATCGACTGCAGTTTATTTACTAACCTGAATTCAAAACAATTTTAGTGTAAAAGGGTACCCAAAAATTCGCCCTAAGCCTTATGTTTTCTCATAGCTTTTTCAATCACATATTTTTGCGAGCAGAGATTTTTTTCACTATTAAACAAATAAAGAAATCGTCTGAAATTTAGTGCGTTTTGAATTGAAAGACAGCATCATTCGAGAATCCCACAACTCATCAAATAAGCGCTATAAGTGATAAGTCACATTACCTATAAATTTAAACTTTTTCACTGATTAAATAAGTTCTAATTATATAAACCTGTATTTTTTTTACATTTGTCACATTTGAGTAAGAATAAATTAAGTTAAATTTCTAATATCGATTAAATATCCGAATTCGTATTTGTATCACCTTTTTTTACTAAGTTATTAGACTAGTGTTAATAAATAAGTTAAAAATAATAGGTCGTGAGGGAATGGAGGGGGTGAAATTAATTGGTGGTCCGTGATGGTGATGAATTCACAAAAGTGGTCCGTGCCTAGTGTTTGGGGACCACTGAGTTAATCCAAGACAATTTTACTTAAAAATTATAAAATTTGTTATTAAGTACCTATTAAAAAGAAATTTAATTTTTACTCAACTAGTTTTTAATTTCACTTTTAACTGAGATAAACAAAAAACATTTTTTTGATGAGAAAAAAACTGCTAGCAAAAAAATCAAAAAAAAAAATTCATAATTCTTTATTGTTCTAAAGGATTTATCATATTATTGTCTATTTATGTTTAAATTTTCATAAAGTTTGGATTAAAAAAAGATAGTTTTAAGGTTTTTTTGTAATATTTGGGGTTGCTTTTCTAAAATATTGAGAAAACTATTCAGAATCTTGAAAATTTACTTCTCAAAAGGTTACTATCTCGAGGCAAATTCTGATTCAAAAAGTTGCTGGTTGAAAGTTTTGGACAAATATTGTTTCAATACTAAAAATTAAAAAGAATTAACTGAAATAATAAATAAATAAACATCATTGTAAAAACACTTTATTTCTTCATTCCAATCAGAATCTAAAATACACATCATTATAAAACCATTATCATCTTCGCTCCATCATTTGGAATCTAAAACAGATTCGTTTCCACAATTATTTTAAAAAATTTGCAATTCCTCGTTACAAGAGTTGAAGATTCTGAAAAAAATTCTTAAATAATATGCATTGAATTAATCTTACATTTTGATAGAAATCGGTGTTTAAATTGTATTCTTAATCGCTTTAAATGACACGGAAAAATATAAGAGCAAACAGAATTTAGACCTAACCTAACCAGATAATCCTACTAATTTGGTGTTTACTGTTTACAATCGTTTATTATTGCACTCATTGATACGAAATATTTTTTGAGGACAGCTTTAATTTGGAACTTTCAGCTAATGCGTAACTGCTATTTGAACTTACCTGTTCTTGAAAATTATATTGTGCCAATGCATTAAATCATATTGTTCTGGCATGTCAACTAAAAGTATTTAACACTTTTTAACTCTTCTTCATCTTCATAGTCGACATAACTAAGTGTAAAACTATGTAAAAATGTTTTTATACATTAGATCAGGTTTCAAACAATTGTATACGCATGGCATGGGAGTGACAACAGTTTTCATAAGTTACCTCATAACCTTAATGTTATACTGTATAGTTTATACATATGTATTTTGTTAAAAAATTAACTTACATAATACACTTTAATTAGCTGTGTAATTTTTATTGTTTTGAAATACCTACGCGCGGTGGGACAATAATCATTTTCAAAAACCTTCATGAAATACTGTGCACAGTGTACACACATCCGTCATTTTTCTCATAAACATACCTTCAACGAAATTATATGTCTGGTAGTCTGGTGCAAGAATTATGTGATGAGTTTTAGAAATGGAGAGGTAATAATTCAAAATTCCGTGTTTAATAATAATCTTGGTACATAGTAGATAAGGTTTGTACATAACGAATTAAATAGTTAATCAATGCTTTAATTAGTTTATTTCAATGACAATAATTTTTATGGGTAATTATATTTGTTTTTATCTATTAATGAGACAAATATTCTTATCTTTAATAACTTTTGACCTATTTATATTTCAGTTGAATATTTTATTAATTATGAACATTAGCAAATTAAGTAGTCAAAAGAAATAAAAAAGCAGGTTGATAATACTGCAGGTGCTGACAAAATTTAAATTTCACAAGATCAAGAAAATACGAATTAAGCAGTAATCTAATAATATTTAGAAAAAATAGGGGCCTAAGCCTATTACTATAGTGATAACGATCCAAAAGTGGACAAATTAAAATTTGCATGTAACTGGTAATTAGGATAAAGCAAGCCTAGAAAGATTGTATTTCTTAAAATCAAATGAGTTAGTATTTAATTATAAGATCTTTGTATTTCAAAACAAGACAATATTGATATTCTGACGAATAATGAAATAGACGTTGGACATGAATTATTCTGTTATTATAAATTGTTAAACATAATCAATATAAAACTGATAATATTATAGGAATTGTCTTATTCGAGAAATGATTTATTATTTCTTTGAAATTCAACACTCCCACCAAGACATGACTCGAAGAGCGAAAATACTCATGGTGCAAACAAAATTGTGGCATTTTTAATTTATGAGATATATTCTAATATTTCTTTATTTGGAGATGGTACCTTATTGAATATTTTCCGAAGAATAAATTTCTTAAAACATAATATAGAAGTTTAAAAGTCCTAATTTTCCGTTCTGCACCACACTGCAGTTATTAACCTACTTTAAGACAACAATAAATTACAGTTGCACTTGGTTAATTCAAAATTGAAGGAACTGGAAAAAACTTCGAGTTTTCCAAAAATACATAAAAATTTTTTTTTAATATTTCTATTACAATGAATAAATATTTATTACTTATTTATTATAATATGGTCTAACTTATAATTAATATTATTATTATTATTTTTTTAATTTAATTTTTCATATTATATGTGTATGACGTATTTAAACTCTGTTTAAACTTAATGTAAACGCACCCATCGATATCCGTTTCCCTAGCCATTTTATCCACCTTTTCTATTGGATTTAGTCAAATTATGTAAAATATTTTTTTATTTTTAAGATGAGGTTACAAAGTTCTAAGTAGAGTCCTAAATGGAATATCAAACGCTTTAGTTAAGTATAGAAAAAAATTGATTTTAATCCAGAGCTCGAATAGCAAAAAAAATTTTGTTTTAACGTTATTGCGGTTTAAACATTATTCATTGTGTACTGTTTATCGTTGTTGGAAATTAAAACATTATTAATTTTAGATCCTGAACGAAGTGAAAAAGCTAGTTTTTTTACAATGATGTTTATTTTTTTTTTAATTTTTATTTTTTTCTATGTACAACTTTTTGTATGGAAATACTAGTCCAAGAGTTTCGATCAATAACTTTTTGAAACCGGATTTGCCTCCAGATTGTACTTTAAAAAAGTCATTTTTTTAATTTCTCAATTCTTCAATTTTTTTTTTTGGAAAAAACAACCCAAATTTTGACAAAAACGACTCGGAAACCATCATTTTTTGATCCGAATTTTATGAAAATTTGAACATGGATAGAAAATCATATAAAAAAGATTTTGGCGCAAGAAAATTTTGAAAATGTGAAAAAAAAATTTTGGACATTTTTCTAACATTTTTTTTTCTTATCTACTCTCTTCGGGTCAGATGCTTTTAATGGGTGTGTTGAAAATTGTTCTCATTATTGTTCTTTATATTATTAACTTCACTCTTTCAGAATCGTTTTATTGAAGAAATGATTTATCGTTTCTTTAAAATTAAATACACCCGTCAAGAGAATCCCACCCGTCGTGCGAAGAACACCCATCGTGCGAAGTATGTCCGGCTTTTTTACGTTTATTGTTATTAGAAATTTAAACGTTATTCAATTTTTGCGTTTAATGTTATTAACTTTTTACGTTTAACGTTATTGTAATTTTAAGCATTATTAATTTTTTATTACATTTATTCTATAGATACTACAATGTACGTAATAAAAAGATGAAAATTAATAATTATATTTTATCATTGCTTTTTATTTCACGACTTTTTTCGTTTTCTGATTTATTAATTTTTATGATTATTTAATTGTTTCGTTGATCATTTTGTTTTGTTTTTTGATTTACCTACATTTTCGTTTATTGTTTTGTTTGGTGATATTTTAAAATTATCATTTACTGCTTTTCGTTATGTTTTCTGTTATTTATTTCAATCGTTTTTGACAGCTATAACATTATAATCATAATGTTATAAAAACGTTTTCGAGCCCTGTTTTAATCATTTCTCAACTTCCTGAATTGCTGCAGCTTTTTCAGCACGCATTTTCGATGTCGATCTTACGAACGAAAATCTTAAAAATACGGTCAAAATCTGTAAGAAAAATATTAATTAATTTATTTTCAATAATAAATGGACATTGGCTTGGAGGATTAATCATAATTTTATAAATAAAGTTAAAACTGAAAGTTATCAACAAAAAAATTCGGGTTAACCACTTTCGACTGTACTTCGCGAATTAGCTGTTTATAGAATAACGGAGCTAGGGGGACCTACAGTGGCACAGCTCCTCCTAAAATTTTTTTTTCAAGAAGTTATAAACTTATATTTGATTCGCAAAAAGGACGAACATAGTTTATACACATATTTTACTCAATAAAGATCATTATCACAGAACATTTTATTATTATATTATCATAGAAATAAAAACACACTTCAGTACACATATAAATATGAACACGTTTAAAAATACCAAAGATAATTTGAATAATTTTGATTTAGATGATGTCTAGAAAATATATATGAAACCCAAATAACAAATTCAACATTTCAGTTTCCATCTAATTTTTTTGATAAAGAACAACACAAAAAGTCTAATGCTTCAACATAAGATTTACCTAAGCGATAAACCTAATGAAATTTTTAAGTATTGAAGGAAATAATTATACATACTATTCTATAATGTAACAAACTTAAAATTTAAAAACTAATGCATAAATTATAAAATATCAATGAAGCACTTTGTTCCATTGGTAGGTAATGGTGGTGGATAATTGGTAATTAATTTGAAAGTAATAATAAATCATCCAAAATTTAAACATTATTTCAAAACCATTAGATTCATCAATCCACTAAGGATCTGAAATAAGTATGTAGTTTCCTCCGAAAAATATTCCTGGCTACGACCCTGTGCAATAATAACATACGAACATGCAATCTCCAATCCCCAGCTGGCCTTTGTCCACACATGCCTTTCTGACGTTTACGTGCAGTCCCTCGTAGGGCACATTTTCATTGATTTTACTATAAATAGTGTAAATTACAGGGGTTAGAATGTCCCACGGCGTCCGGGTCGGATATAATATTATTTTTGTTCGCGACTGCACACGACTCGAAATTTCTTCAGCGGCACTATGACGAGGTCGCAATTAATGTAAAATTCGACCGTCTACATTCGGGACGAACACTTAAAATCACTTAAGATGACTAACAAGTTAACGAGACGTGACGCCGCCGTGGCTACTGCATAATTCTACACGGCGCTACTGAGGCCGTTATGCATCTACCCGTCACGGGCACCTGCGTAGAATTTATCGGGGAGCGAAATGGAATTAAACAAACAGCGAAAAAGCACATTTTGAGAAGAAAGTTTTTGTTCTTTTGATATTACGAAATTCCTAAGAATTTTGTGATAAATTTATTATTGTCATGAAACGTCTACATTACGAATATAATATACTGTTTTATTTGATAAATACAAATCCATAAGTCTATGCTAAAGTCAAAATTTTATACACAGTAGACAATAAATAAAAGTTAAAATTGTTTTTGGAAAGTTCGGAGGTAGGGAGGAGTAAATAGTAAATGCCTCGTCTTACCTCTTCCCCCGGACGCTCGTGGTGATGATCACAGTATAAGAATACGCAGCGATAACTTAATCCTGACCGTAAACCTATTACATATCTGAACACCCGTCAAACACCCCTAATTTGTACTCCCAAAATCTTAACTACTTATAAAACAAATGTTTAATACAAAAAAAAAGATAATTTAGATTCTGAGTGAAACGTTAGAGGTTTTACAAACATTACATTAATTTTGAAAAGTAGTAAAACTAATCCAAAAGTTTCTTTCAGCAATTTCATAGTTCAGAAAATAGCTCTAAATAGTACTTCAAAGAGATCATTTTTCAAGATTATCAATTTTACGAAAAACACGAAAAATACTACCGAAAATTTGTGTAGGTATAAATTATTGTTTATACTCAAAAAATAAAGTATAATAAAATAAAGTAAAGTAAAGCAAAAATAAGTAATAGACCAGAAAACCGGACATATTTCGCACCATGGGTATTCTTCACTCTTCGTGTCAGATACACTTGATGGATGTGTAGAATTTTAAAAAAACGATAAATCATTTCTTCAATAAAACGATTCTAAACGAATGAAGTTAATAATATAAAGAACAATAATGAGAACAATTTTCAACACACCCATTAATAGCATCTGACCCGAAGAGAGTAGGAAATTAACTGCTTCACTTGTTAATTACGGAGCTACATTATTTTTAGATTCTGAGAGGCATTTTTATTTGTTTTTTCTTTAAACACATTTTCATAAAAAAATACTTGTCCAAAAGTTTCAAACAGCTACTGTTTGAATCATAGTTCTGGTCTAGGTGCTCATTTTTCGAAATTCTCAATAGCTTTTCCAAAATTTGGGGATAACTCCTCAAAATTTGACAAAAATGCCTTAAAAACTTTTTTTAATCCAATGAAAATTTAAATATAGATAGAGAATAATATGAAAAACCTACTGGTGAAAGAAAATATTTAATTTGTGGAAAATATTTTTTCCCGTTCTCAGTTTTTATGCATATTCTTAGTTTTTTGGTAGGGAAATTTTAAAATAGTTGTCTTATATAAACTGAAGCTTCACTTAAAATCATTTTATTGAAAAAACGTATCATTTCTTAAAAAATATTTAATCCTCCACCAAGTATCATCCGAAGAGCAATGAATACCCACGGTTTGAATTATGTCCGGATTTTTCAAATATTATAACATAATACATAGTTTTAACAATTTATTATTAAACAGTGGACGAAGAATGTAGAATCGTTACTAAAATTAACAATTAAGTTATGATCAAGATCAATATCATCAGCACTGTGAATATATTTATTCATTTAATTTTAAAATTCATAAAAAAATAATCTTTTTACAAATTCGACGTCCCACGAGTTTGGCCATTAAAGGCATTTACCCCTTTCAATATTTCATCCTAAATTCGCCACTTCGTGTATCTATATTATATAATCGTATATCTTAACATCAGCTTGCGAGTTACACTGCAGGTGCCAAACAGGCAAAACGCCAAGAACATTCGAATGGGGGGTGGGTTGACCGTGACAGAAATGAATCCATGGGGGGAAGCTAATGTTAACGCGCCATTCCCGTGGCCAAGAAAAAATCCGTAGTGTAGGGCAATTAATAACAACAGACAGCAGCTGACTACAGGCAATATTATACTATATAAAGTACAAACAATATGGTAAACACAGAATTTCAAATTAAATTGAGTTTAAAATAAATATAACTGCGGACGTTAATTTTTAATGGTGGGATGACGAAAATATTTAATTTTGTCATTAGAATAAGACGTTATTTAAAAATTAAACCGAATGTTTATGTAGTGCGTACACCTTTAGGTCTTTATAGTATTTAATTAAACAATAGTCAGCACCTGGCAACAGAGGTTTCCCATACGTGACACAAGCCGAGTTTGACGTGGTGACTGGCGGTGTCATCTTATCTGATCGCACTAGGCGTGTAATTACCCACAGGAAATGACGTTATACGCGTGTGACGTGCTCCGAATAACGATATAAATGAAAATAAAAAAAGTGTAAAAAAGACGATTTTTTTTTTTTTGTCGTTTTTTCCGACTAATTAGTAAGACCGTTTCTTCCAACACGGAATACCGCCTAATTATTTCTATTAGACTCTTTTAGATTTCTGAATGAAGTGAAGAAGCTAGTGTTTTTACAATGATGTTTATTTTTTTTTTTTATTTTTTTATTTTTTTTTTTCTGTGTACAACTTTTCGTATAGAAATACTTGTCCAAAAGTTTCGATCAATAATTTTTTGAAACCGGATTTGCCTCTAGAT
>JAIPRM010010400.1:0-13809 GCA_025469315.1 Stegophylla sp. TES_Ste_2020
ATAATATTTATATTTATAAAAGGTTAAGTGCGTTCAAAATAGGTGGGTGGTACTCGGTGGGTGGCTAAAAACCGTTAGTATACCATTAAATTTCAATGCAATATTGTAAATTCAAGGGCCTTGAATCATAATGATGCCCAGGGCCTCGCAAAACTTGGGAACGTCTCTGCTTGTATCCAGAGGCAAAAAGGTGTCTAGTATTCAATATGTATTGGAAAATTTTAAAAGTATCTTGTATTATCGAATGGTGATCGAACTGATAGATCCTTTGATTTCAAGTATCTAGCCTTTTAGTGTTTTGATAAATCTGGGCGTGTAGAAAATCTCGAGCTACGATTGAAATCCTTGATATTTTTTAAGCGTCGACTTACTGTTGTCGAAGTTCTCATTTTCACTTTCTCCCCCCCCCCCCCACACACACACACACACACACATACACACACACACACACACTTTTTCACTATATTTATATATATTATGTGTGCACGTATATTATATAAGCTCGCGCAGTGAATTCCCAGAATACTAATGTGCCAAGTTCCGGGCGGCGAGCCTTGAGGGCGCATGTCGATCGCATAAAGTTGCAAAAGTTTTTTTTGCTTTTCTTTTAACGATCCGGGCGTTACGCGTCTGACTCGACTGTGTACAAGACAATAACAGTATATTTCGTATCCGTCGTTGACCGCGCCACTCCTCGCCGAGAACAGATTGCCCTGCAAAGCAGCACCGTCCAAATGAAAAATATGACCTCTTCCGCGGGTCGCGCGATTCCGAATAATATATATTTTATAATACGCGCATTGTACTATCGCCACACGCATATATGACCGAGTCCGGTGGGCACGAGAGAAATTTATTATAAGTGGTAAAGCCGAAAGTTTAAAGAATAGAAAAGTTTCTTTTTAACCCATAAAAGAATGTATGGCGATTATTTTTATATGTGTTTCCCACCCCATCTTACTCGTGTTCCGTCTCCTGGCTCGCAATTTGCCTCTCCGTGCGTCTGCAGTTTACCATTCAGACCCATCCATCCCGGGAGAAGAGGACGGGGAAAAAATCCGTTTCGTTTGTTTCCTTAGCACGGCCACTTGAACAAAGTTTTCTCTTGCGCTCCTTTTATTATTATTATTATTATTATTATTATTTCTTTTTAAAAACGCAGTTTCATCATTTTATTTGCTGATTCTTTTCCCCGCACGGTGCACACAGCCCGTCGTCTTCTCGTCCACCAAAACAACATATAAAAATCCCTTCGAATCCCTGGATTACAATAAACGCTATAGCGTTTTCGTTTTTCGCGGATGCGAGAAACTCTATACACGGTGACCGTATAGAGGGTCGTACGTGACGAGGAATGGGGATGGAGACGACAGTAAGTCGTGTCTCGAGAATGAGGATTTGATCGAAATTCTTTCGGTAATGCCTTTATATATCGGCAACGCACTCTTCCTTCACCTCCCCCCCTCAGCCCGTGGAATCACTTAAAAGCTTCAGTTTTCCTCTCTACATAATTCATTTATTTCGTTTTATTACCGTCGCAGTATATTTTTTGCACATTCTCGTCGTATACACGTACATAATATTATATTATATATTATAGCTTCTAGCTGGAGAGCGATGAGGAAATCGATGATGATCGGGGTTGGTGTGACTCGAAAACGAAGACAGGGCCACTGCCAAAATAATTCAAGACGGCAAAATAATAATAGAGGCAGTAAAAGAAAAAAAAAAAACGTTGGGTGGAAAAAGTAAAATAAACTAAGCGCGTGTCACACAGAGTGAACCGTGTTTAATGAGGTCGTAAATACATTTCTCTCCGTTTTTTCCCCCCTTTTTTTTTTTTTTTTTTTACTTTCTTTCGCCCGACGTAAATCCATTTGTATTATTCAAAAGATTTCCTTTTCTCCCCGACGACGACGACCATGATGACGACGGCGGCACTCGCACCGAGAAAATACCGTTTTCGTCATAAGCTCGAGTTTAATGTTGGATTCTTGAAGCCGGCCATGTTGTATTCTTGAAGCTAAAGAAAAATAACGATAATTATTACTGTTCGTTCGTTATCGATGTTCAAGATTTTATTTTTCTGTACATTTTTATTGTAAAACAAACTTTCACGATGTACAAAATCACTGTTATAATATTTTGCTAATCGAAAACTACAAACGATACACTTCGCTAATACCAAATTCAAAATAGAAGCCGGTTTATCATTCTCTTTACCATATTACAGTTATTTAGATTATGTAATTTTTATTTTGACTTTGTCGTTTTCATATTTTCAAATTCTTCATTTTAATGATTTTAATAATTTTTCTGTATTCTTTTCAAATATTAAATAAATTTTGTACATTTCAACTCACTTTTGTTTATTAATTTATTTTTTTTGTAAAATTTTCATAATGCGAAATGTCACAGGTGCCTCTGAGAAGAAATTTAAAATTCGATATCAGACAAAATTTAATTGCGATTTCTTTTTAAAATGTTCTCATTTCAGTTAGGTACTGAGTTCTTTTTTTATGAGTTATTTTTGAATTTTTTTAAATAATTTTGTGGGATGTTTTAAGTCATTAAAACATCAAACAATATTTGAAGGAGTTTGGGGGAGGGGGATAATTGCGCCTATAATAATCACCCCATTTCATCTGTAGTGAATGGTCGCACGAAATAATAATTTTAAAATGTCCCGAAAATCAATGGACCAAGCGTTCGCGGGTGTTTTTCTTAATTACGATTCGTTATAAAAAAAATGCCTAATGTCTAGCGATGGTCGTATTCGTGTATTACAAGAACAGTTATGCGGTGCCATCGCAGTGATTATACCGTCGAACTACAGCGTCGATGTTGTAAGACTATGTAATCCGTTTTCAAAAAAGGTGAAAAAAAAAACGTGTCACTGATAAAAATACGGTGGCAGTGCGGGGAATAAGTGAGAAACCGAAACGCGTTCGGAATATAGTCGTGAAATTAACGAGAGGGGACGGAAAAAAGAAACACGCGGGGGTGAGAGGGGGGTGAGGTCTGACGAAAGTTATTACCCCAAAGGTTACGTTAAATACGGTGCCGCATTAACATTTTAAATTAAAAGGTTAATTGGGGTTTTATGGTCGCTCTAGTCGCTGCTATTGCTGAGCGCATAGTGCCGCTATGCGGTTAGAACGTCACGACGAACTATAATACGCGGATAGTAATAAAACGGTGAAATAAACAAACGAAAACAAAAAAAAACAACAATAATATAATATAGGTACCCATCTTGTGCGCAGTATAGAAGGGGGAGGGGTCACGTTTAAGGGGATCCGAAGGGGGGGATATATCCTAGGGCGTCAAATTTTCGGGGGTAACAGTATTCTCTTAAGATTTAACAAAAATAAATACGTTTAATAATATTATGTTATTATCTTTTCGATTTTTAAAATGAAAAAACTATTTGAAATTGATAATTCTAAGAGCTTGTTATTTAAAGGGGAAAAAATTAACTGCTACACACTCGCTATATAAAAAATAGGTTTTTATCTTAGCCTTTAATGTAACATTATAACATAGGACCTCATAGCCAGGTTAGGTTTGGTAAGGTTAGGACGTTTTTATCAAATGCTTTAAGAGTTTTAAAGTCAATTCTTCGAGCTCAATAGAAAGAATTCGTCAAGAAGATTTTGTTTTAAAAAATTAAAATATTTTATTAAAATAAAAAAATTGGCTATTTTTTTTGAAATTTTACACGACCACGCAGATCTCCAAAACCTCGATGTATAAAAGATCGTCGGTGAGTTTTATAATTTCATCTTATACAGTTCATGCAGTACATACCCTTAAAATCATATATTATTCTAAAAATACATTTCCCTTTCCCCCTATAAGTTCGCTCGATTTTCATATTAATCACTTACTGTTCATAATAATTCTCCATAAATTAAAGACCGAGATAAAGTTTACGTGCCGAATTTTTCTTGGAAAGCCTATTGGTCGTTGTCTTATCACGTCGTTGTTTTTCGAGAGAGGAGAGTGAACAGAATTATATTCAATGACGAAGAAAGTTTGAATTAATTGGACATTGAAATGAAATAGAATTATTATTTAAGTGAAGACGTATTCGCGATTAACGATTTCGACCAGTCAAAAATTTTAGATTATTATTAACCTTCTTTTTTTGTTTATCTACTGTAAATTATACTATATGTATATTGTTCATTACAATTATTGTTGGTCATTTCAAAATAATAATAATAATAAATAAAAATAATTTAATTTTAATTAAACGAGAGAGAATAGAGAGTGAGTATGGAAAAAAATATAGTTTTACTTATCTCGTGAAACATTTACGAATTCGCGTAGACGAGAGAAAATCCGTGGCATAGTATAATATATATAGGTATACTCTCGTATACCTAGTGCACAAATTCACGTATCGTATTTATCTACTTGACGGATTTATCGCGACCACCGGAGGTGTGAGGGGTGAAGTCGGTGTGATCCGTTTGATTCGCGCACGGAGAATAATATATCGTATACGATATTATTGCGTATTATATAGGAGTGACTACGGTGCATAAGGAACGACGCGAAACGTGTGTTTCAGTCAATATAACGAGCGGGAGAGAAAGATACATGTTTATCTTACGGGTGCCAATAAAACATTATTTCAGGGAAGTTATTAAGTGTTTGTATTTTTTATAATATCTCGTGTATACGTCGTATGCGAACACGCACGTACTCACACGCATATAAAATATATAAAGTATTTTTTATTTATTTTCTTCCATCACCGCCGTCGCCGTTCCTCTTATGTTTTTTGTTTTTTTTTGTTCCCACTCCGAAAATTTTCGGCGTAACATGTGTCGGAAATTGTTGACATTTATGTAAACTTTAAAAGTCCCCTCCTAATACGACGCGCGGCGGCGGCGAGACCAAACTTTCGGTCGTTTCGCCACGAGGGCATTATTTTTATCCTCGATTTTATATAATCTGATGTGTCCGTGACGGGAAAATTTACACACCGCTAAACACATTGTGTTCGCGTGGATTTCATAAGACGCATTTTTTTTTTTTTTTTTATATTATATACGCTATTATTACTATGCGCGTATACGCATTATAATAACAATAATAATAATATCGTATTAAATATTTTACAACCCCTCGGCAGAACGATATCCTGACGTCCCAGAAATAATCGCAAAAAACGCTGTTTTTACCAGTGCCGAAACTACACACAAAACCACCCTCGGTAAATATGCCATAGATGTTTATTGATTTTCATCATATTGTCCATGTGTTTTTTCGCAAAGTTCGGTACTAGAAAGGACATGTGATAAATTCCGATACAACATTAGTAGTAAAGTTATTATTAGAGTGATTCAGTAAAAATTTTGATACCTAGAACAGCCAGAGATACCCCGAGGATACGAGCTTTTGGCTGTGAGGATTCCAGATACTTTTAGATACCTATCTTTGGTGGTTTCTTGTAGATCATATCACATATGAGCTCAAAATCCAAAACTAGTGTTGCCTTAATAGTGAAAATTATAATAATTAGGGGAAATTTCTATCGGAATTTCAACGTGTTTCAAATTTGAGAGTGTCACAGAAAAAAGTAAAAACAGTAAAAATGTTTCCTAAATTATCATATTTGATGTATAGGTATAAAATATGTAACATTTTGCTATTACTTTGTAAGCTTTAACATCCTTACGTGGATTTAGGGTTTTAGATATTTTTTATATAAATTGAGTCAGTATTCTGGATTTTGAAACATTAAAAATGTCAATCTCCTCCGTCACCGTGTCAACATTTCCTGTTTTTTCTTAATTTCTGGTTTTTAGTTACTATACAAAATTAACAAATTCTCCGATTTTGAACAAAATTTATATAATAATACTATATATAAGTTAAACCGAATGTTATTAAAATTCAACTCAAGCATTAGAATTACTAGTGTAACAATTCTCGCATGCTAAAAACCACAACAAAGTGTTGTGGAGTGAAAATCACTGTGAAACTCACCCCTCAAGTTATCAAAAATCACGATATCATTCCAAGAGCAATAGCACCTTCCACGAAAAAACTACAATAATAATAATAATAGTCTTTATTTACCAAAATAAGTACAAAGAAATAATAAATTAGAAATATAATAATTATAGTAAAATATATTGAAAGTCTTACTTTCCCCGAGGATTGTCCTAGTATATAATCTTACTGGGGCGTCTAAGGATATTAAAACTTCTCTCAGAAGCACATTGATGTGTTTACTGTTTTTGAAAAAAAAAAAAAAATAAATAAATGAATACATTAAACATTTTACTCTGACACGTCTTTGTCGTGCAATATTTTCGCGTCGTGGACTTATGGATCGATGAAGCCTGGCCGACACGACCCTCATATTCGAGGGGGGGGGGTGGTTATACGACGAAGGAACTTTGTAGTGTTAGTGGTGGACGGACGGTTGTAAAATGTTTACTCGGTGGCTGCGGTGGCAGGGATGAGCCGGTGAAAAACACGTACGCTTCCGCGAGTGCCGCAGGCTTCACCCCCATAAATACTTGATGAACGGAAGTGCATTGACAAGTATCCGGTGTCGGCGGCGGCGGCAGAGTTTATCCAGTAATTTCCAGAGAGTTTGACGTCTCACTTTACGATGGATGTGGGCACAAGGGGATAGTTAATGTATTTCGGCGAACAATCCGCCGTCCCTTCTCTCGCCGCCCACCACTACACCCACGTTCCGCCGCACTAACGCCGCGATAATAATATATACACGCGCGCACCGAGTCGGCTTTTTACACGACTACCCCCTTTCGGGTGGCTCCCTTCTCTCGCCACCATGGCATATATTATTCGACCTTTCTTATCGTAAGTCACACGTCTGTGCGCGCTTTCTCTTCGGCGGCCGTCGATAATATTGTCAACGCCTCTCTGATAGATTGTCAGTGGCGAAGGTTTCCGTTCACTTTACACATAAACACGAAACCGATTTACTTAGTAATCCGGCTATTGTGTGTGCGAGAGAAGAAAATAAAACATATTTTATAACGACAGTAAAAATACAAACCGCGCGATAGTGACGGACGACGAATAATTCGAATTTCATAGGAGATAAACGTTTATTTGACTCGTGTGTTTTTTCGAATATTATATAACATGATTTTTTTTTTTTTTTTCAATACAAACATAATACAAACAAATTCTGGTTAAACAATTTATTAGATACAATTACAACTGAAACACAGGGGTCAATTTTATTTATCTTATATGTACATTCTGTTTTTTCAATGAACATTTGTTACATTATTTAAGCGATGTCTTAACATCTGTTTAGTAGTTTCAATATTAATTCACTTTTGTGAACCGGTTGTAATTCAAGATACAGTTGTCGAGATAAAATTATACTACCATATTATATTCCATTTATTGGTATAAGGTCTGTGGCAATGTTACATACCATTTAATCTCGTTTTGATAAATAATATATAAATATTTCTAAGAGCCTCGCACGTATGATCGTTTCAAGATGTTACGCATAAGACACCGCGGTGTGTAACGCATTGTCTATAAAATATTATAAGACTATGATTTTTACATTCAATTGTCGCTTTTCATATAATATATATATATATATATATATATATATATATATAAGAGTATTACATGTATGAATTATATATATATATATATATAGCGTACGGTGGGTTTCTTTTGCGGTACAACCGGCGCCGTTTAAATGTTTGATACGGCTAACTTTTCACAACGCAGACGCCGAAGCGTTATAAAATTTTAAACGGAATATCTTCATTTATATCTAATGGATTCCGTCTCTTCTCGAGTTGTTTTCCACCACCGCTGCTGTTACGATTTTCCGTCGAGGTTCGTGCGAAGCCGATATGTGTGAAACGGTTGTGAAAAAAATAGCATAATATATAATATATATATATATATAAACGCGTGCATGCGTTCATTATATATTTATTGGGGGAAAAAAATGGCACGTTGCAACGCCGCCGCCACTGGAGAATACATCGCGGAACACGATTGTTTTCTTGAGTGGTGTGATTGAAACGGAAAAAGGAGAGAATAAAAAAAAAAAAAAAAAAAAAAAAATCATAAAAGTTATGATATTTCGGAATAATATTATGCGTTTAAATAATTCGGTTTTATTTTTTACCGGCGCGGTGTTGTGCACATATTTATTTTATTTCTTTTTCCTGCAACGACATTTTTTTTTTTTTTGTTTTGTTTTACACTGCACAACTCGTATGCATTAGCAATAAATATTTAAACGAACCACATTTGAACACGTGTAACTAACTCAATTAAACGAATTAAAATCGTCGTGTTTTTACCAGCGTTTGTGCGTTTTTTCCACACTCACCTCTAAGTTATATTTCTATTTTAAAACGCACACGAGTCCGCACACACGTTGTATTCAATTAAGCGTAACGCGTTTTTAAATGACTTCGAATTAATTTTTTTTCTCAAACGACACGACACATTGCAACGCGATGTGCGTTGATGTCATTTGTATGTGTGTATTTTTACGTTAGTGTGTAATGTGTGTGTGTGTGTGTGAGGGAATAAAAGTGTGCGAACCGAATGTCACGACGAGATTTATAATATGCATTCTAAATAAAATAATAATTATTATTATTGCACTGCTAACGCGTATTTGTGTGTTGAAGCTGCAATGACATGAGAAAAATCCGTGTAAAATGGATAAATTTTGTGTATCTTTTTCGAGGGGAAATCTCACTCATGGGGGGGGAGGCGGGGTTGTGAAATTTCAAATAGCCCTGGATGCAAGAGCAAATGCGGCAAAGTGCCTTCGCATTTTAAACGCCCCAAGAAATCGGTTCATAACCTCCGGTCTCTCGTATATTATCTTCCAATACCCCCTAGTCATCTTTATAGGTATACATATATGTATATATACTAACGTCGTTTTGTACACTATACGTATATGTGAGTAATACGTACATAATCGTCGAAAACAAATTGACTATCTCCTTACTGCTTCGCGGTGACAGGATAACAATGGAATGCGCCGCAGTAAACATCATTTGGAATTTTAAAGCTCGGCAACCACCGCCCGCCCCGTGTACGAGCGCGTGTGAAAAGGAAGCCGTTTCGACAAACAATAGTGGTTTGGTGATGGGGTAGAGGTGGCTGCCGTAAATTAGGCGGCGTATTGTGCCGGAGTGATGGTACGAAGAAATGAGTGGAGATGGAGAGGTGTCGAGAAAGAGAAAGAGAAAGAGAGAGAGAGAGAGAGATAACGATAATAATAAAAACTGTGGTGACGAAACGATAACCGACGGAATGTCTCAACCGTATTGGTCGAGAAATAAAATAAATCTATAAAGCGATCAACGGCGTGGCATCGAATCTGTGTTGTCTATACTTACGATTTTCCTGAAATTATTCAAAAAAGTAATTATTTTTTCGCACGGGTTCTCACCGATTTTTATTGATAAAAGTCACGCTCCGAAAAAACCCTCGATTTGATTTTGAATCCACCACTGAATGATACTCGAGAATATTTTTGAAAGCAACGGTTGATTGTAAGTTTTCAATGTCGGACTTATCCGCGGGCCTAAGTTATTATCCATCTATCGATGAAAAAAAAAAAAAAAAAAATCACAATTCAGGTATATACCAGGGGTAGTTTATTAAATCAAATCGAGATTTGTTTTCGATTCGATGCGAGCGAAGTGAGTTATAGTAGTTATAGTAGTCACTTTTTTTTTTATTTCTGTGGTTGTATTTTCAGTGTTATCACTAAAGTTCTTAATCTCATTTTTTACGTTAACTTCCAAAATAATGAAGCATAATTTATAATTATAATATAGATTTTTTTCTAAAACTGTCGTATAAAATTTCAAATTTAAAAATTTGGGATCTAAAAAAAAAATAATAAAAACAAATACGTTATTGCTGTACTAATAATTTTCAAAAAAAAAAAAAAAAGTTTAATCATTAATATGACAAAAGTTATTTCATTTGTCAAATCGTAAAAATTATTTAATTTGGTACTCAAGATTCCTCAAGCTTTCCCCATCCTCTTTACTTTAAAGTATTTCCTACCTCAATTAAATGATTTATAGTTTCTATAATACTTAAGAAAGTCGTTTTCGAAAACGTTTTTTTCTTCAACTCCCGAATTCAACTTTTTCGATTTCCAATAAAGACTTCCCTGCACTCACATGAATCACGCCCTGTAAGCGCGTGGTTATGCCGTTTGTACGAAATGGAAATTTAATGAACGGATATCTCAAAGCCCGCGACCGCATAGAATATGTCCTCCTTTACATTATTAATATAACCCGAAACGTAAGCCGTTAAATGAATTAAGGGTCAACTGCAGCTGTGATGCTGCTGCTTTAGATGTTATAATATTATACGTATAAGATATATACGGAGGCTGCAAGAAATTCATTTGTATATCTGTCTTGTGCCACGCGAAACCCCACCACAGCAGTCTCTACGAGGGGCAGCAAAAAACTAATGTTATGCAAAATTATACGGAGCGATTCAATGTGATTTTCATTCGGAACGTTTCGAAATTTTAAATCACTATTTAATACATAATAATAATAATAATAAAATGTACTTTGTGTCTCTCGTACACGCGTTTAGTAATAATTTTATTAGTATGTGATTTAAAAATTTTTGACAGTCTTTGAAGAAAATTTGTAAATAAATTATAAAAAAGGTACATTATTGGCATAAAAATTAAAAACCGTTAACTCCAAATGATCGCTCTCACACCCCCCCCCCCCAACTTCAATCACGTGCGTGTGAACATCACAATTATAATAATATTTTTTTAATTTTGACGTTTTTTTTTTTTTTTTTCAGGTACGTATCCATTCCACTTTGTGACTTCGGTTTGAATCGATCCGTGAAAACTTTGTATGGTTTTGGTATTCGAAGCATTTTTAATGAAAAATGTCCGATAGCTTTTCGTTTTTGGAATCAAGAAAAATTCACTTCTAAGTTAAAAACAAAAAGTAAAGGCTATTTCGATTACAAGTATACAAAAACGTGTGGAATCACCAAGACTAACTTTTTATGTTTTATATTGCATTTAACAATACATATCGTTTGTAACGGATTTTACAGGACTCTGTACGATTCTGTAACGAACTGAAAAGTAAAAAAAAAAACACAATAATATTATACAATCACAAGAATATAATGTTCTATGTGTATTTGCCAATAATCTCACGTATAGTGTTGCATATATAAAATTAATATTTTGTTTTGAGTCACACTGGTGTTTGCATTCAATATGACGGTTTCACCAGTTCACCCCATAAGAACATTGCATTTTTTTGAACTGTTTCCGTTCTGTATTCATTTATAGGTCATAATGACGAAGTCGTGTTACAAAATTAAAAAGTGAAATTATTTTAAAAATATTTCTCATTTCCCTTATTTACGTATATTGTTGACTCCGAAGCGAACCGTTGTTGCTGGCAAGACAAAGGGATGGTCTCTTAAAA
This sequence comes from Stegophylla sp. TES_Ste_2020, assembly GCA_025469315.1. Taxonomy (NCBI): domain Eukaryota; kingdom Metazoa; phylum Arthropoda; class Insecta; order Hemiptera; family Aphididae; genus Stegophylla; species Stegophylla sp. TES_Ste_2020. The sequence goes on from JAIPRM010010400.1 coordinate 11,499, forward strand.
TATTATTGTTCGCATCTTTTGAACCCCAGTTACGTATATATATATATATTTTGAGCATTACACTATTAGTCGTCGTTTTATATTAATTCAAATGTTGAAAACAACGTTTCACCGATCGTTATTATTATAATAATAAAACGGCACAAAGTCCGCGTGATTTTTAATTACTTAAAATGTGCAGCGTTTTCATTATTATTATTATTTTTAGTTCTTGCAGCGTTTTGAGAGTTATATACCGCGTCAACGTCATCGTTATCCCAGTGGAGTGTCTGAAATGAGAGCAAAAAATAAAATAAAAAATTATCAAAAAGTTTCCTCGGCTCAACCATCATCATAATATTATTATCTAGAGCTTACGCTGAAATATTCGCCGCAAACTTCAATATTATTTATCTATTTTAATAAAATCATTGGACCGCCGCATATTGCCGCTTCGACTTAATAGTGCCGTTACAATATCGCCGTATACTTTTATGTTTATGCCGTTTATTAGTAATTGGATTTTTAAAACTTTCACTCACTCTCTCTCTCTCTTTATATATATATATATATATTATATAGATATTTATCTTTCTCTCCAAGCGAAAACGTTGCGCATTACTTATTTATATAGCTTTTACGACTGTGCTAAAACTCTAAAACTCTATGGCGTGACTTTTCGCTTTTGCATTATGATTCCGTAACTGTATTTGACGTCCGATCGCTGCCTGATGTCGTCGACAATATTTGAGAATCAAATACTCTAAATGTTTATTTTATATAAAAATATATAAAATATAAAATATATTTTCTTTTTAGACCATTGTAGTAATCAATTTTTAAAACAAAAAATATTTAAAATTTAGACAAGGTAACGAAAACAGTTATTGTCTTAACCGTTAAAAATAATATTGCATCAAGCGGTAGTTAATATTCGTTATTATACTGTATTGATATTGTGATATTGAGCTGCAATATCGCTCAAAAGTATAATTATTTATAGATTTATTATTCGCTTTGAAAAATAGCATTTAAATAAAAACAATAATAACAGTGTAATGGTAATAATATATAAACTTTTTACGCCATCAAAATGTTTAGCGTAATATTTTGTTTATTTATTTTTCTCCACCACTCTCTTACTCTTTCTTTCTCCACTGAGATAATGGTCAGCGTTTTCGGCGAGACCGGACGGCGATGGCGGGGTGGCTGATGTCTTTTGAAACTCGACTGATCCGCGCTTTGAACTTTTCCTCTACACTTTTTAATATAATAAATAGGACCGTTGTATTTGTCAAAAAGTTTGACGGCAAAATATATATTAGAATATTATACACGCGTTTTTCACCCTGCCTTTTTTTCTCGTTTTTTTTTTTTTTTTTTTCTCTTTTCCGTACCCTCTTTGTCAGCCAAGATTTAATATCGGCCGTTAGTTGATGGATGACGGTTGCGTGTTACTTGTGATCTATAAAAGGTATAGGGTAAAAAAAAAAAAAATACGTACACCTACACGCAAGCACACACACACACACACACACACACACACACACACACACACACACACATACGGGTGTGTGTGTGTTATTATGCATATAACAATACGAACAGTGTACATATATATGTATAAAAGCGTATAAGGTTAGGTACCTAACTCTTTATACGCGTTTATATAATAACATTGTGTGGTGTATACAGTGTAAAAGCATCGGTGGTTATGAGATCGTGTGTGTGTGTGTGTGTGGTGAAAAAGTATAATATTAATAGACGAACACATGTTTTGAATTATTATTAGTCGATGGCGTTGGTCTGGCGGCTCGTCAAAAATCGAAAAGCACCTATATAGTGCACACGTAACGTAATTTAATAACGGTATTATTATTATTATTATTATCATCATCGGAAGCATCTCGCACAAACTTAAACGTGACGCAAGACTTAAAAAATATTACATTATTATTATTATTATTATTATCATCACAGTAATTTACGCTTACACAGCCAGGGATGGGCAAAATAATTTTTAATATAGATAAGCCATAAATATAAGATACGAGAAACGTTTCACGAATAGATGAAATAGATATATACATTTATTTATTTTATTTTATTTTAGACTCTGAGCGAAGTGAAGGAGCTAGTGTTTTCACAATGATGTTTATTTTTTTATTTTTTTTTCTGCGTACAACTTTTCGTATAGAAGTACTTGTCCAAAATTTTCGATCAATAACTTCTTGAAACCCGATTCGCCTCTAGATTGTACTTTGAAGAGGTCATTTTTTGAATTTCTCAATTCTTCAATGTTTTTTTTGGAAAAAACTACCCAAAATTTGAC
>JAIPRM010010401.1:0-13809 GCA_025469315.1 Stegophylla sp. TES_Ste_2020
TTATAGGATTTTCTATCTATGTTAAAATTTTCATAAAATTCTGATCAAAAAATGATGGTTTTCGAGTCGTTTTTGTCAAATTTTGGGTAGTTTTTTCCAAAAAAAACATTGAAGAATTGACAAATTCAAAAAATGACCTCTCTAAAGTATCTAGAGGCGAATCGGGTTTCAAAAAGTTATTGATCGAAACTTTTGGACAAGTATTTCTATACAAAAAGTTGTACAGAGAAAAAAAAATAAAAAAAATCAAATATAAACATCATTGTAAAAACACTAGCTTCTTCACTTCATTCAGAATCTAAAATAAAATAATAGATATTTAAAAAGAGCATAAAAATACAAACGGTAATAACTAGCGGTCTCATATCGTGACATGCAAGTGGGTATGAATAATGAGATTTATTAAATGTTGTTTAAAAGAGGAGAATGACTGATTCGAGAAAAAGTCAATATTGTATATATATATATTATTTGATAAATACATAATTCGAGAAGTTGGATAATTCTCATTGTCTAATTGAGGCAGGTTTTAGAAAAATTCATATTTTAGAACGCCGAGATTTAGAATACCAAGTTTTAGAAATATTTTTGTTGTTTTTTTACTTTTTACTCGTATATAAATTAAAAATGTATTCTAATAATTTTTTTATAATAAAAAGTAAATATAATAATTGTTAATACTTAAGATAATAATCAATATCTCTCGTAAATTCTCCTAAATTATAACAATTACAATCAACAACTTTTCGTTTTTACATATTTGCAATAAGTTATTATTCCGTGTTTCATTGTACTTTTATTAAATTCTGAACGAAAAAAAGAAGCTAGGATTTTAACAATAAATTTCTTATTTTTATTTTTGTTTTTCTGTTAACACTTTTTCGTATAGAAATACTTGTCCAAAAGTTTCGGATCAGTAACTTTTTGAAACCGGATTTGCCTCTTGTTGGAACTTTAAGACGATCGTTTTTTTGAATTTCTCAATACTTTAATTTTTTTTTTTTTTTTTGGGGGGGGACTACCGAAAATTTGACAAAAAAAAGACTCGGAAACCATCATTTTTTGATTCAAACTTTGTGAAAAATTAAACATTTTTTATATTCTAAAACACCATTAACATTTTTCAAAAATTTTCATATTCTAAACCATAGATTTTCTAAATCTTTTCATTCTAAAATTCGCCATTCTAAAACTCGATTTTCGAAAACATGCACCTAAATCGATAAAATAGTCTAAAATACTTAAAAAAAAAAAAAAAAGAAGAAGCTGGACGATGTAGATTTTTTATTACATTTAACGTTTTTTTTTTTTTTTTCTGAATTCTGTTTTGTACGAAGAACGTGAATATATTAATATTATTACGTTTAATACAAAATAAAAACTTTTCATTTTATTAATTTAAAAAAAAAAAAACACTACGACTATCGATCTATCGTCGAGGTGATCCGATAGCGAAAACACACTGCATTTTATACTGCCGCTGCGCGCGGTCTAACCGCGAAAACGGATTTAAGTACGAAAAAAAAAAAAAAAAAACCCCCACAAAATATCGCGCGCGTCTATTCGAAAATCGAGGAAACGAAATCCGAGTAAATCGCCGCCGCCGGAGGTTTTTTGAGTTGCACGAGAATTAATACCCATGTGTAATTGTTATTTTTTCCTCAAAGGGAAGACACACGCGGTAAACGGAGCTACGCCGAGACGCGCGTCACCTGTCATCCAAGATAAATTATTATTATTATTCCGTTCTACGTACCAGTCGTACGCGCCGTTTATTGTCGCGCAATTCGTCTTGTTCACGTCAAACCCAGTTGAAATCCAAACCGATTTCTTTGGGAAAATTTTCACCAGAACGTTTCTCTGCACTTGCCCTGGGCGACACACAACTATAGTGTGTGATGTGATGTGCGAATTCCCGGGGAATATTTCCAGGAATATTCCTGAAACGGGGAATTTATCGGGAATATTATACTTTTGAAAAAATATTGTTCAAAATACGTGTGTTTCAACGTTTAATTCAATAATTTATAACTGTGACTGATCTCCGAATCCGGACAAATGTATTTTTACCAAAAATATTTTCGGAGAAAAGCTCTACATTTGGGTTATTCAAAAAAAAATAATAATAATAAAATAAAATAATATTTATTCGATGCAAATCTAATTCAAGTGTATCGAAAACCATTTTTTGTTTTACACAGGCTGTGTATATACGTCAAATTCAAAAAAATTTTAGAAATTAAAAAAATTTGATATTTCAGGTGAATAGCATTATACTAAATTCAAATTCAACCAACAATTTTATTTATTTATTTATTTTTTTTTTTATTAAATATACATATTTTTAAGCATGTAAAATTTAATCTACTAATCTAGTAATGTATATGATATCCTATAATATCAATATAAATATAAAAGTCAAATTAAAACTATTTTGAGTGCATTTTATACTAAAATTTTTGGAATTTTATATTGCATTTTTTGCATTTTAAGTGCATATTTAATTGAATTTTTTTGACATTTTTAATGCATTTTTTAAGGCTTTTTAGCGCATTAAATTCACGGCCCTAATTATAACATTTAATTTGTCACGATTCAACATTAATAGTAGAACTACAAAATCATAGTCAAAACGATATTCAAATAAAAATTTCAGTCAAAACATTTATAATAATTACTTAACACACATAACTTAAAAAAAGAAAAAAAAACCAAAAAGAATAGTTTTAATCTATGTAAATACGAATATAAACATTAAAATACCAATTTCACTCACTAATAAGACAGAAATTTCTTGGGTTTTTTTAAATTGTAATTTTAAAAGCGTTTAATAACAATTTTTAAATGTATTTGTTGGCGTTTAAACTGAATTTCGTACACTTTTTTCAGCATATTAAGTATTTTTTTGAGATTATAACTGCAATATTTTTTTTTTGAGGGGGAGGGGGCATAGGCGCCACCAGAATAGTTGTCAGGAGGATGGGGGTGCATAGTATACGCTGATTTTATACGAAATAAGAAGAGGATATTAAATTCAATGAAAATTGAGGAATTTAGAAAAAACCCAGGCGTTAACCTTAACACTTATATTATTAAAAAAAGTGTGTACTTCGCTCGTCGGGGTGTTCTTCGCATCTCGGGTGTGAAGCTCTTAGTGGGTGTATTGAATTTTAAAGAAACGATAAATCATTTTTTCAATAAAACGATTCTGAACGAAGAAAGTTAATAATTATAAAAAAAAAAATGTTAGAAAATTGTCCAAAAATTTTTTTTTTACATTTTCAAAATTTTCTTGCGCCAAAATCTTTCTCATATTATTTTCTATAATATGTTTAAATTTTCATATTATAGTTCGGATCGAAAAATGATGGTTTCCTAGTCGTTTTTGTCAAATTTTGGGTAGTTTTTTCCAAAAAAAATAAATAAATAAATAAATAAATAAAGAATTGAGAAATTCAAAAAAATGACCTTTTCTAAAGTACCATCTAGATGCAAATAATCCGGTTTCAAAAAGTCGCAAAAGATCGAAACTTTTGGACAAGTATTTCCACGCGAAAAAGCTGTACACAGAAAAAACAAAAATATAAAAAAAATAAACATCATTGTAAAAACACTACGTTTTACTACGCCGCGACAAAAACCTGGTAATCGCGGGGTGGGGTCGCTTAGTTATTTTATATATTTTTTTTAGTTTTATTTTTTTTTTTTGTCGATTTCGGGTCGCCCCCCGAGGGTTGAGTGGAGACGGTGGTGGTCTCCGCGGGTGCAAATAAGAAAAACCGAAAACGTTTTCCACGTCGACGGCGCGTTTTCAAAACACTCCGCGGGCGACGACGTTTCCAATTATTGTATTATTATCGCGTACACGTACGTACCGCAGCAGCAGCAGCAGCAGCTTGTCGTCGCGTGCGTGCTGAGAAAATTATTATCGACGGAGCGTCCGTTCCCCTTTTTCGATGCATTTCGCGCACGCGCAGACCGACGATGCAACGCGCGGCGCAGCGATATTTGCCATATAATAATAATAATATTATATTTTACCGGAGCAGAGAGAAAGTACCTTTCACGACGCTTTTGCTGGGCACCGACGACGCGCAGTGTTTTAAAATCCACAAAAAAGAGTTGGCCAAAATTAAAATTTAGGATTTTTTCGTTTTTTGGACTTTCAACCGATTAAGGAATTTTATATTACAATATTGTTTGTTTATTTTTTTCCAGCGTTTTTAATTGAAATTATTAAATTTTCGATTTTTTTTTTTTTTTTTTTTTTGGAATTTTGAATTTTGAATATTAGACAATTACAATATTTTTAGCACATTAAGAGCACTGTTTTCTCAAATAGACACAAATCGATAAGAAATAATAATATAATAATTATTGTACAAGTCGAATAAATAGATTTTGTAATAAGTTTATAAATAATAATTGCAGACCGTTCGTAGATGAAAATTTTATATTTTTAATTACGTTCTCCTGTTTTTTCTAATCATAAAAAAATAATAATTTAGAAACTATTATCGAATTTAATTGTCAATTATTTTATAACGTACATAACGATTTGATAATTATTTGAAATAATCAAGTTACAATTGTATTGTAAGTAACATTTTTTTTTTTTTCACAAAAAATTCAATTATTTATAGGAATATTACAAAATTTTGTAAATTCACACATTTAGACATATAAATTTACATCAAAATAATGTTTAACTCAATATTTAAATTTATTATGCGTGTTTATCAGTATAATATCAGTGTAAGTAAGATCAGTGTGTACAATCACACAAAAATAAATTAATATTATTTTTCTTGTCGAATTTCGACCACTTGGTACTAGTACTAGTACTTATCATTAAGTAACTTATCACACAAATTAGATCAAATACACGACGAATAACGAATTGAACATATTATTTGCAAATGAATTGCAGTACTCTGTTATTAAATAACGACTATTAAACATATTGATAAAATTACTATAATGCACTAACTCTGTTCAGAATCGTGTTATTGAATTTATTTAAAATTCAACAAACCCGCCAAGGGTATCCCACCCGAGGTCCAAAGAGAATACGCATGGTGCGAAGCATGTACGGCTTTTTTTCATTTATTTGTTTTCCGTGAACAATTTTTGTACTCTAAAAATTGATTGGATTAATATTTATATATATATATTGTACAGTACACATTTCCAGTAGAGAATTTTTTGAAAAAGGTAATTTTTTGAAATTCAAAATCGTTTTTCCAAAAACGAGGAAAACTAACCGGTCGGAAATCATGCTCAAAAACATTTCATGAACTTTAAAGGAAAAATAATAATTTCGAAAAAGAAAAAAACCTCTTTTTTTGTAACCACACGGCTCAAATACATTGAAATGCAAATGGTCTATTTAAATCGAAAAACTGGCCGTGTCCACCATTCCCCCGGGATTCGTAAAAACGCATAGTACACGAAAATGTTTTTAAGAATTTAAATATTTCCCAAGTAAGTTGTACAAAATATAATGTAATCGTTCAAACTTCTGACTGTATCCGCGTATGATGTGTAAAATAAAATATTGCCGATTTTTTTTTTTTTTTTTTTGAAAAATCGAGAGTTGTGAAACGGATAGTGAATAAGTTTTTGTTTTTCAGCAACTAATTGTTGCTGAAACAAATAATAAGATGTATAACAATTCATAGAGATACGATGTACTATCACATGTACCTCTGTAAAAAATATCAGTAAGAATTAACTATTATATTGTCGAAATGATCATAAAGGTAATTAGATGGATAAATAGATTGGTAGCATTTATTTTTCCAAAGTAAAATATAGATTAAATATAATGACATACAAAAAAGTGAAAAGAATTGTCTCCAAGAAGCGTGAGCTTGTGGAGGAAACAAAGAGTTCATGATTCATAATATCTAAATTTGTATAAAAATACATATGAACATAATTAACATAAATAACAAAAAAAAATATATATATATATACAAAAATAAAAACGAATTATTATTAAAGATTAATGTAACATAATTATGTAGGTGTAAAAAAAGTTGTGTCATTTTTACTTCTCAATTATTGATCCAATAATTCTGAATTTATCCATTCCACTAAATTACTACGCGTACAAAATATTAAAAATAGTTAAAACTAATTTCGAAATTAATAATCTTTAACGATCCCGCGTCGGAATGACTTGCCGTGATATAAAATGGACAAAAACGAGCGGTTTTTTTTTCCTTTTTTTATCTTTTTTATTCCGCTTTTTCGCCGAGTAAGGGGAAAAATAACCGCGCAAACGAATCCCCAAGTGTTCGCGACTTTCAATTTAATTTCTCTCTTTTTTTTTTTTTTTTTTTTACGTCCTAAGAGAGCAATATTTTTTTGGGATGTTCGTTAAAGAATCGTAAAAATTGTACGAACCGTTTTGGAAATTTTAAACCCATTAAAGCGCACGTTGTTAATATTTAGCAATTAACTGATCAGAAAAAAAAAAAGCTTTTCTACTGATCAAATAATTTATAATTATTACATAATTTATTGACCAAATCATTTTTTTTTGGATTTAATTTATCCAATGGATTTTAACAACATTTGTTGCAAATTAAAAAAGCTATTTTCTTCTCAAACACTTATGTTTTCAAATCAAATAAATCAAATAAATAAATTCAAATATATATAAAAATAAAAAATCAAAAAAAAATCATGTTTTCTTGTGTATATTATATAAAACTGTTTAATAGAATATTACAAAATATAATTCCTGGTAATGTTGTAAGTAACGCGATACGTCGACATTTTGATTAATGTTGACTAGATAAATCGAATCGTGTGATAAATCAAAAACAGGAAAAGGAGCGAAAAATAAAAAAAGAAGGCTTACTGTCAAAAATTTGAGATGTAAGGATCAAATCGTATAGAAAATATCGGTAGACCGAGAAACCTAATATAATATATATTTTATTCGAGTGAGTTGTCGATAATTTCCATTTTGTAAAGAATTACTTCGCGATTCGAGTGACTCGACTGCGGTGGTTAGTTATTTATTTTTATTTACAATTTTAAAAGAACGGCGAAAAGAAATGTATATTTTATTTATCCGTCAGCAAACTTTTCACTTACACAGCGCTTTTTTGACGACAATATATAAATAATAATAATAATAATAATAATAATAATAATGAAAAAAAACATTATCGTTGTTGTTCGACAAAGTTCATTCAATGCGTGTTTCGTAAAATGGTTTTAAATCGAAGTCCGCCGAAGCGACCGTTTAAAATCCAAAAGTCGGTTTGTATTTTCTTCACACAAAGAAGAAGTAAATGAAAAAAACTCGAAAAAAAAATCAAAAGGCGGAGACCTGTGGCAGTTTAATATTATTACGAGTACATTATTATGTTGGGGAACCTATTGATTTTATGAAAGTAATTTCAAGTCTGCCCCATATTAATCTCCCGTTTTTTGACTTGCTGTTGATTTAAAATTTTTGAAATGAAATTATTGAATAAAACAATGTAAGAATCTAGAAATCTTTTTGATACCATTAGATTAATTATAATCGTAAAATGAATTGACAAGTTTTTTTTTTTTGAAAGTATACAATATGCGTGAATAAAGGATTTGAAGAAATTTTAAAAAGTATCAATTTAGTTTCATTATGTTATTTTATGTTTTTCAAAATAATATTTTTATGTGTTTAAGTTTAACCTATAATAGGTAGTTTAAAAATTATACTTTTGTCACGATTCAAAAACATAAATATATAATATGTAATGAATAGTTATAAATATTTTTGTCCTACATTTTATTTTCTTAAATATGATCGCCCTACATTAAACAATGGCGTTATGACGTGTCATAAGTCATGTTATCGGAAAACGGTAAAATATTTTGAATGATAATAACTAGGGCGAGGGACTTAAAGCTCAAAAAAAAAAAAAAAAACAAACAAAAATGCTAAAATAATATCTTATAAAACATTAATTTCACTGTAAAATATCAAAATATTATCTTTATTCTTTTCAAGCTTACATTTAAACGAATAAAAATATCAAATTCTTCAGAAATTCAAAGAAAAAATTTCCGACACCAAGAAAACACAAATTAAATATTGAAAAATATGTGAAATATGCACTTACATCGGAAAAAAAAAAAAAATCTAAAAATATGTAAAATATGCAAATTAAAGAGTATTGCATAAAACTCCTGCTGTCATGATACGCATTTCTATATTACTTATCTATGTTTTGAATGATTTTTGAAAAACACGCTAACTCCTATAAGTCCCTAGCCCTAAATTAATAACGAATACAAATAATAATTAGAAAATAAAATTAGTAATACGCCTAAATTAACAGCCATTCAAGCATTTTTAATTATTAATAATATTTATAAATTTTAGTAAATTTTAATTTATAAATATAATAATGAAAATAATATTATACTTGGGATCGTAATGTAAAGCAATAATTAAATATTTTAACTCCTCCTGAACTATACTTAAATTATGTTTTAAATATTATGTAATCACTAAAATAACGTTCATCATATATGTTTTATAATACTGTAACACTATATATATATATATATAACTTTTGTAAAAGGATTTATTTCTTAAATAAATACTATAAACAATCGCATAGAAAAAATATGTTTGTAGTGGAGCAGTTTGGTCCCAAAAACCGGTCTATTAAAAACTCTCTTAAAGAGTTAAGACTTTTTCATAGAGTCATAATAAAAACTTAATAATAGACTTATATACGGGGTGATTTTTTAAACGTGTTCACCCCCATTTTTGGCCGTAAAAATGCGAAACTCGTGATTTTTTTTCCGGAATGTTCAAGCTACTATAAAACCAATATTTTCCATAACTCATTTTTTTTCATGTCACCATAAGTGTGTCCCCTGTGGAGATACAAACTTTCTTTTTTCAAATGGCAACCCCCTATTTTAATTGCGGAATTATATTCGGGTTATTTTTCGGTGAATTTCGATGTATTGAAATTAAAATTTGAACGAGTAGTTTTTGAATTATTCAAATTTAAATATTAAAGAAATTTGTCACTTTGGCACATATTTTGTTCGTAATTATTATAAATCTACTCAATTAATCTTTAAACAGAAATAATTAGTCAAAATGTTCATAGATATCATGTCGTGTGTACGAGATTAAATTTTACATTTACAAAATATTAATAAGTCGTCTTATCTCATTTACCTATTAAGAATAAATTAAAATATGTGCCCAAGTGACATTTTTCCTTAATATTTAAATTTGAATAATTCAAAAACTACTCGTTCAAATTTTAATTTCAACACATCAAAATTCACAGAAAAATAATCCGAATATAATTCCGGAATGAAAATAGGGGGTAGCCGTTTGAAAAAAAGAAAGTTTGTTTCGTCACAGGACACCCCTAAGGTGACATGAAAAAAATGTGTTTAGAAAAATATTGGTTTTATAGTTACTTGAACATTCCGGGGAAAAAAAAATCCCGAATTTCGCATTTTTACGGCCAAAAATAGGGGTGAGCACGTTTAAAAAATCACCCTGTATACATATTATTATAGTTGTGGCTAAATAATTATTGAAAAATGACATTGTTGAGTACGTTCAGAAATTCGGTTATCTAGTCGGAACGGGGGCGGTTTCTCGTAATAGCTTACACGCGCGAGAATTTCATCGGCACAATAATATTCCATCTGTGACGGAAGTCGAACGACAAGAGAGCGATGCGCGGCAATGAAACCGGAATTAACGACAAAACCATTACTTTCGAAAGTAATGTAAATAATCAAGAAAAATGTCACGTTTTAACGTATGCAATATACATATATATATATATATATATTATATTATAATATGGAACACTACAAAAGGGTATTGTGTAAAGACGAGAGCTGATGATGGAACAATACCACACACACACACACACACACACACACACACACACGTTTTCCAAACGAATGAATTCGTGGAACTGACACAAATAATATACTACCTACTGTGCATATTCTGCACGGTATATTCCGAGCAATTAGTGAAATAATAATTAATTGAAACAATTAACGACGACGACTGCAGTCTCTCTCGTCATCATCATTATCGTTATATTATTATGCTACACGTTTCGTAGGGGCCGATTTAGTATTATTTTTCATTAACACTGCACTTGTATGGATTAAAAAGTGTGTACTTTGCTCGTCGGGTAGGATTCTATTGACGGGTGTGTTGAATTCTAAAAATAGAGACAGAACATTTCTTCAATAAAACGATTTTGAGCGGAACAAAGTGAACAAATGTAAAAGGAAAAAAATGCGAAAAATTCGGAGTGGTGCCGGGCAGGAATCGAACCCCGGTACTGTCGCGGCGTGATAGGCCGGTTCCGTTCAGATTACGCCACAATACATTACTTGACCTTGTCGGTGAAATAGTATAAATAACCGAAAATATTGAATTTTCAAAATAGAATAAAATAGTTGGAAAACTATTGTTGCACGTGGATTTTAATTCACACCATCGCATCCAGCGTCGAAAAATACATAAGATGCGATAAAACATTATCGACCTTCAGCGAACACGTGTTATCTATAGATATCTCTTAATATCTGTATTTTTTTCCAAATTTTTTTCAATCAAACCCTTGTAAAATGTTTAATTATTCGTTTGCGAGAAATTTTATTGCACCAAAATGTTTGTAATAAAATTCTCTATCTAGACACCAAATTTCAAAACAATCGGTTTGGCCAATTTTCTTATATGCACTTTAAAGTGCGTAATTTTAGGTAAAACTAACGAATTTCATCGACATTCTAACTTCAAACGGGTATATAAAAAAAAAAGTTGACAAACGATTTTCGAGATTTTTTCAGATCAATTAGACATATATGTCAGTGAGATCATATTAAATTTTCAAATCTTAATACCAAAAATCAAAAATTTTTTATTACAAAAAACTAAAAAAAAGTGAGAAATTTTCGAAATTTTCAAAATTCCGTACTTAACTCAAAATTGAACGAATCTTTTTGAAATTTTATGAAATGTTCTCGTAACTATTTTTAGTGGTTGGTAAAAATTTCAAGTCCCTAGCTGCATTATTTTAGAATTTTTGTCAAAAAGTACATTTTCAATTTTACGGAAATCTCGGTAATTGCCTATTTTGCCGTTTTTCGACAATTTATCGACAGTTTTTCCCCGTTTTTGGAAAAAGTATTGAGAAATCGGAAAAATCACCTATTTAAAGTACCATTTGGGTTCGATATCGGATTTATAAAGTTACTGAACGAAACTTTTGGACAAGTATGTATTTCCATATGAAAAGTTGTATGTACACAGAAAAAAAAATAAAAATCATTGTAAAAACATTTTAAGCTTCTTCGCTTCGTTCAGAATCTAAAAAAAAAAAACATTCATTTCGATAAGAATCAAACGACTATCAAAAAATAAATGTCTTTATGATCTCTGTAAACCTATACCTCTAACCGGATGTCCATAATTATTGTTGGGAAATACAAATTATTTTCAAAAAACCTTCGCCCAATAATACGGTAATAAACAGTTTTTCCGGTTCATTATAAGGACGGGCAGCAGCAGCTGATGTCTAATTTGTGCGCCATCCGCTTGTCCTGCAAAACATACTTACTTCAAAAGTGACTTTTTGACATTTTTCTCTCTCTCTCTCTCTCTCTCTCTCTCCACGTCCAAACCTATTCTATTATACTGATGGATACAGTCCAAAACACTAACGACAAGTGTGTGCGAGTCGAGAGACGTTCACATTGTTTGTAGCTTAAGTTTAATAATTAGACGTTTTTACGACTTTTTTCGAATAAAACTTACCTCTTTTTTTTTTCTTTTGTTGAGTGATATTCTCGAGCATTCACGATTTCCAACTGAAAATAAAGTGAAAGTGTGAGTGTATGCGTGTGTATCGTTCACAAGTCAAATTTCCAGAGTGCGTACACTTTTTTTTATTTTATTTTACTCTTTTCCCCCACTGCCCTTTGGCTCGTGCCCTTCGGGTCGAGACGCTAACACGTGGCCCTCCCGCAGTGAAAGGATTCAAGTACCGAGTTACCTTTTAAGTGGCTATTCACTGTTGCCGTACACATTTGCCGCCGCCACCGTAATGTCACGAGCGGCGCCCAAAGACTATATATTTTACTACACCTATACTACAAACACAACATTGTAGCTGTGTGTGCTCATGGAAGAAGACGAATAACAGTTTTTTTCCTTGTTTTACCATTTTCACTGATCACTTAATCCCATCGAACGTTTTACATTACAACGCATACACCACCATCCCCCTCCTCCTCCTAGCAAGTCCTATGTAGAAACCATCTGTTGTACATTCCACGTGCACCGTTATAGCATTGGTTGGTATAAGACGTTTGTTTTTTTCCCCCCAACAGAAAAATACAACATTTTGATTAATAATAATGCGTAAACATTTTTGTTTATTTTCAATCGAAAGCACTTCACTGTCTCCGAGCGAAGTGAAAATAAAAATAAACCTCTGTTTTTGAATTCGATTTCATCGGTCGCAATGCATAAAAGTAATTTCTAGTCAAAACCATCATGTCGTTTAAATTAGTAGTGTAAATAAAGTTTTAAAAACTCCATTTCATTTCCCAAACACAAAGTATTATCTCGACAAACTTATATCCGTCTCCAGCGGCAATAAATGACGACGGCGGTCCCCAATTTCGAATATAAAGAAATTTAATGTTTATTACTGAATTCAGATTTGCCGCCAATTCATATTCACGCGAATCGGTCTCGTCGTTGCTTTGAATGCAGAAAATAAAATATATTAATAATAACTCTCGGGTTTTAAATTAAAATAAAAATATTTTGTGCAATAATCGATTTTGAATAATTGTAATATTATGTTATCGAACGAAATTAATAAATTTTAAAATTTATTTGGTAGTTTGCAATTTTGTGATACAATTACCTTTCAAAAATGGTTTTATGTTTTTTAAGTGCATTTTAAAAATAAGCACTTGTTTCGAGTAAATCTTTGATTTAATATAATTCTACTAGCAGTACTGAAGTTACTAATCCTGAAATAAGTTTTATACAACATTAAAATTTAATAAACCTTCGGAAATTATGGTAGTTATATTTTGATAATTTAAAACTTCTAATAATAATTGAGAGTAAATAAAAAATTATTATTAATGGTATAAAATATTCAATGAACCATTCGAAATTCCAAACATTTAATTAATAAACAATTATTATCAAATCATGTTATTAAGACGAGATGAATTTTCTGAAAAATGTAATAAATGTCAAGTATTCAAAGAGTAACGGTTGTGATGTATTGCGTTATCGTGAGACAATGCTCGGTTTATGAGAATTATTATTATTATGAGAGAATATCTTTAGAAAATTATTTTACTATAAATATTACAATATTATGAAAAATATAAGCGGTTACGAAAACATTATTATTATTATTTAAATACTCGTCAGTGTCTTAATAACGACGTTAAAACGTAAAAGATGGCATTGTTTAAATTTTATCACGTTACTTAATCATTAGTTTTCAAAAAGATTCGATATTGCTTTACAGTTAATTGGCTTTTTACGAATATTTAATTTGTAATGATTTTCAGAGTTACAAATAGTAGAATATCATTTTTTTTTACTTATTTTTATTATTTGTAGAGAGAGAGAGAGAGTTTATATGGGGTGCATTTTCCCAAAACAATTTTAGATTCTGAACAAAGTGAAGAAGCTAGTGTTTTTACAATGATGTTTATTTTTTTTTTTTTTTTTTTTTTAACACTTTTTCGTATATAAATACTTGT
>JAIPRM010010402.1:0-13808 GCA_025469315.1 Stegophylla sp. TES_Ste_2020
ATATTATTAACTTCCTTTGTTCAGAATCGTTTTACTGAAGAAATGATTTATCGTTTCTTTAAAATATAATACGCCCGTCAAGAGAATACCACCCGTCGTGCGAAGTATGTCCGCTTTTTTTTTTTTTTAATTTAGTGCTCCTCTAATGGTAGTAAATGTATGAAAAATCTAGAGGGGTAATAAATGGATTGAGGGGAGGTGGTTGAGACATCCTCGATGATCCACAATCAGAATTTAATATGTAAACAGCTTTAATATGGATGTTTGGATATCTTATCAGTAATAAAAACTTAATAAAAAAACATTCTGGTCAGTTGTGGAATATAGTGTGGAATCGGTGGCACTTATCGGTATTTTTTTTTCTTATGGTTGTGCCATGAAACATTCTATAAGTGTGCATTCACATTATCATGTAAATTCCTGCAATTAGATAGTTCTGTTTATTTATACCTATGACCTACTATGTTTGATTATTGGTTTATATAGTTATAATTGATGCATCTTAATACCTATTACCATTGATTATAGAATAGACTATTATTATTATAGAATAGTCTATTCTATAATCAATGCTATTATTGCTGTCAGACTTTATAAGGGCTAAATGGCAATTTTCTTTTGTAATTTATTAGTAATATTTTTAAATAATGTGATATTATTTGACTTTATGAATTCTCATCATATATGGTTCACGGTTGAAAGTCAACAATAATCAAGTTTACTTTTATAAAAAAAAATTATTTAATATTTATTAGTTTAAGTTATTAATCATTTTTTTTGAAATTGTCTAGACAAGCCTTAAACTCATGTATATTTAAAAAATTTATTTGAATTCTTTTCAAAACATCATCTTGTCAAAATTTATTTTTATTTTTTCAGAATGTATAAAAGATTTATTTTGATTGATATGATTATTTTTTATTAGTGTAGTTGTATTATGGAGAGTATATATAAATATATATATATATATATATATATGTATGTATGTCTGTTTGTATGTATATATATATATGTGTGTGTGTGTATGTGTTTATATGTCTGTGTGTGTATACGGATATATGTATAAATGCGCATAGACAATGCCCGTAGAATTATTTTAGCATAGTAAGTAAATTTAAGGCCTGTAGGAATATTAGGATTAAGTGTTGATGAGGCAAATGAGCGAAAAAAATAAAAAAATGATGTTCTAAAAATCCTGAGCAGCACTCAAATAGTTTTAAGTCAAATTTTTTTTATAATGTAAAAGGCCAAAGAAGGGGTCGTCATCGGACTCGATCGAAGCCACCATCTATTCGAAAAGACGACGGGTTCATCATTTCCGTTGTAGGACTCACTTCGGCGGTTAGCTGATTTTAAGAATATCTCTGTAAGTAGTACAGTTCAGATATTCATTTTATTTTATATTCTTTAAGGTGGTTAGCCAGAAACATTTATTTTGTCAGTTGTATTGTTGAGACATAAGTGTCAAATTATTTTTTAAACTTAGCTTAAACAATTTTTTGTTGAAGAAGGAAAATAATAAATATTTAATTTCAATATTTTAAAACTGAGTATTAACTTTATCTACGAGAGTAGAGAAATCCTTTTTTTTTTATAATTTAACCGAACACAATCAAATATTTTTATTTTACATTAAATACTTTAAGAACTGCAGTGTTTAAATTCTTATATAGAGCTCGTTATTGTGGCCAATATAGAAAAAAACACAATATTGTTCTTAGAGAAAAGAAAACCTCACTCTGGATAATCCAGTGCTCGTTATCGTGGTCAGTTGTCCATAATAAAAGGACTCTAGAGAAGCTTCTAGAATAAATCCTGAGATAGTCAAACGTTTATATCTTATTGCGTGAGCTCGTTATCGTGGCCTCTTAAGAAAAAAGAAACGTGCGACTTTTCGAGGGTATCTGTTGCGGCTTGTTTGATGGTCCCGTAGTTTTCCTGACCCGAAAGTATTATATGCCGTTACAGACAACTAAAATAAGTCACCCCGTATACGACAGTGTTATTTCTTTTTTCTTTAAATTTAGTTTTATAGATTCCTTGATTAATTCAAATAAAAAATTTAATAAAACAATTTTCAGTGTTCATACCATTTGTTTAATAAAATCATGTTTTATATACCTAAAAATACTTGTATTTGCTCCAAATCTAATCTTTAATATTTAATTATCTTGCAGTTTTTAATTCTTAATTCCTTTTAAAAACATAAATGTAAATAAATTACAAATTCGTATACATGAAAGGGGACTGGGGAATAATCACCACCCTATTTCGTCCATGGCTCAGCTAACAATCTAGGTTGGTGCTTCCCCCCTGTCTTTCTTTTAACATGAAAAGAAAAGTGTATATTTTTTTTGTATTTTTTTGTCAATACTGACTAATTCTGTTGAAAATTTAAGTCTGTGGTTAATTTTCACTAAATAAACCGTTATTTTTTCTTTTGTAAATGTAATTTTTGTGTATTCTTTAATCACCACCATCATTTCTCAAACTTGACTCCGGCCATTCATTGAAGAACTCCGTGGTCGTGTCACACCTGCTATACCAATCTATTTTGCAACATCTCTACTACCCTAAAATAGTTTATAAATTATATGTAAATGATGTAATGCTGTAAATGATCACTTAAATTAGTTATTGCGCATGTTGTCTACATGGCATGATTAATTTTTGAAGAGAATTATTACTCTAGTCTGTTGATTTGTATTAGCTATTATGAATATGGACAAATACAAAGTGTTAAAATTATAACTTTGGCTAACTGTTGTCATTATTAAAAATAATAACTTGTGATTATATATAATTAGAAATTTTTTTTACATATTAAAAATTATCTTGCATGACTCATATTATTGTCCATCTATATTTAAATTTTTGTAAAAATTGGATTAAAAAAAATAATTTTTAAGAGCGTTTTTATCAAATTACTTTTCATAAGTACCATTTAGAGGAAAATCCTTATTCAAAAAGTTGCTGGTCGAAACTTAAGGACGATTTCGAGGGGCTAAGTCTTAATCAAATTTAGGCCGGGAAATGATAATTCATGCAAACCACCTCTCTCCCCCTATGATTTCATAGCCGGCAAAGGGACTTCCTTAGCTTAATTCCTTTTATATATTAAGTGGAAAGTAAAAGTTAGTTTTTTTAAAATGACGTTTATTTTTATTTATTTATTATTTTTTTTTTTTGTGCGTACACGCTTACATATAGAAATACAACCAAAAGTTTCGACTAATAACTTTTTAAATTAGAATTTTTTTCAAATAGGGAGTTTTAGAATGTCATAGTTTGAAATTCTTAAGTTTTTCAAAATTTTGAAAAAACTGTCCAAGATTTGGCAAAAACGCCTTAATTTTTTGTTCAAGCTTAATGGATATTTCAATATAGGTAGAAAAATATTTGATGAATATTTTGTAGACAGAAAAAGTTGAACACTTAAAATTTTTTTTTCTTATCTAAAAATATTTTTTCAATTTTTGTACTGTTACTGAACAAAGGCTACTTGATATACATAAGTACTATTTATACCATTGGCGTATATAAGCAGGGTAACCATATTGCTGTAGCACCTCCCGAAATTGTGTATAAAGTGTTAATCAAAATTTTCCTGCTGTCTTATGACACAATCATATTTTGTATTATGGTTAACAGACGGTTTGTGCTTTAGGTAAAGGTATGCAATAATTTAATGATATTTATAAAAAATAATTTTCTGTCTATGACTTAGTACATCATTCTATTATTGCCCTCTATTAAAATGTTTTAATTATAACCAGTGCTGTAGTCCTGAAAAGAAAAAACAGAGGGTAACTCTATAAGTCAGTGGTTCCCAATTGGTGGTCCGCGGTCCCTTAAGGATCCGTAGGTCGATGTCCACGGCTGTGTTTGTCAGGCTATTGTGTTGCACAAGTCAATGGTGCACGTATGAATGTAAGGGTGTTGTGGTAAGCCTACGGATAGATGATGTTTGTAAAATAAGTATGTGAATTGGTTTATGATGTCAACGGCATGCAAACGACATTTTATCGTTTAATTTTGTATTATTAAAATTTATTAGTATGAATATTCGGTATACATAGTATTATGGTGCTATGCCTAGGATAATTTTTATCTTTAAATTCGGAACAATTCATACCTACAGTTTACACCACAAAACAACTCATACGTGTAGAGCCGATATCAAACATATAATTTGACGGACAAAAAGGTCAGGTTGCAAGTATCTGTAAGCCGAGAGTTGCCGCCTATATAAATTGTTTGTCTTAAAGCAATAATATACCTGTTGGACCATTTATATTCCTACTAAAATTTAAAATGAATAATATATAAAAAACTTTATATTATATTTGGTGATTTCACTATAACAGAGAGTATACGACCTTAACCAGAAGATATACGGTATTTATTCAAATTAATCAGAAAATATCAGGTGTATACCCTCCACTACAGCCCTGATTATAACAATTCTATTGAATAAGTTACTTTAAAATCCAATACATTCATGAAAAAGTATCCCACCCGATGGTGTATTTTTACTTTTAAAGGCATTAAATTACTTCAGGTTATTATTATTATCCGTATAAACTTTTTGCATAGAAATACTTGTCCAAAAATGTCACCAGCAACTTTTTTAATCAGAACTTGCCTCTAGATAATATTTTTAAGAGTTAATTTTTTGAAATTCTCAGTAGTTTATCCAAAACTTGGGAAAAAGCTACTCAAAAATTGAAAAGCCTTTAAAACTATTAATACTTTTTAATTCAAAGTTTAATATCAAAATTTAAATACAGCCAGACTTTAATATGTGAACATTTTTTTTCTCATCATCAGAATCCTTATTTTCTCTTTTTTTCACTTAATAGTGGGATATAAAACTGACTGAGTAAAAATAATTGTTTTTTAAAATAATAATTAACTTTATAATTTTTAAGCAAAATTGACTGGAATAAACTGAAGTTTCGCTCAGAATCGTTCTATTGAAGAAATTATTTATCATTTCTTTAAAATTTAACAAACCCACTAAATCCCACCTGTGGAATGAAGAATATCGAGGTGTGAATTATGTCCAGTTTTTTTTATACATTAACTTTAAAATTGTCTTATGGTCTTTATAATGACTCCATCATCCTGTTGCCAGTAAATCCGAATAATAGGTACTGCAATGCAATTAATCTTTCATTTATTTTTCCGACTAAAAAATTATAGCGCAAAACTATTGAGCCATGTCCATGTGAGCGGTGGTACTATATAGGTGGTATATTCAGGGGTGCCTTAATATCAAAGGTTTTTATCAAAACTTTGTGAATTTAAAGGGGGAGAGGGGTTAAAATTTTATTAGCTCTGGGTAACAAAATTTGTCACCCATTAAATACTCTAGATACGGTACTAAAGGCATTTAAGACAAACAAAATGAAGTGAGCTTCTGTAAACAAAAATAGAATTGAAAACAAAATAACTTTGCTGAGAATTTGGGTTGTCATATAGAACTTTTGGTCATGCATAACAGTACGTGGAAAGATGAATATTAATATTAAAATATTAACTTAGCATACATTTTCTTTTAGATTGTAACATCTAAAGATTACAATAATTTATGCACAGAGGTTTTTAAATTTCTTAGATATAGATTACAATTGCTCAGTCCACTAGGCAACATTTTAATCTAAGCCATCTGGAAATTTTCCAATCTCCAAATCACCTACTATACCCCTGAAGATTTTTATTCAAAAACGTGTACACATAAAAAAAAAAAAAAAAATGATTAACATCATTGTAAAAACACTAGCTTCTTCTTTTCTTCTTTTCCACTCGGAATCTAAAATAGTATAATAGGTATTCAAATGTTATGCTCTTGGCGCCAGGATGGGGGGGTCATGCAAGTTTATCAAAGAAGTTGTGGATTAGAAAGGGGAGAAAAATTAATTAATTAATTAATTTAATGATGATGACCATTGTTATGAGAGTGGACAAGTCGTGAAGGAAAAAGGAGATGAGGATTGAAGAAATTTGAATAACTCCGAATTAATTTATTTTTACGAGTTTATGAATAAATGATCAATTTTGAACCAAATCTTATTAAATAATTAAATATAAATTATGTTAACTAAGTTTTTCTCATGTTACCAACTAACTTAATTGCATTAACAAATATGTATTTTACTAAAAGTTGACAATGTTGTAAAATCATTTACCAAGTAGAAATTTGAATAATTAAAATGTTATATATTTCACACACAATATCAAACTAATTAAATTGTTTAAACTTTGAACAGTACACAAATTTATACAATATAAGGTTTATTATAATTTTTACTTGCTACTATTTCTTAGTTCTTACTATTACTAAATAAAAAAAAAAAAATGTATATTTTAATAGGAAACAATGTAGTTTTCTCAAAATATTTGTTGATATATCTTCATAAAAACCAGTTTTCTATTAAACAATAAATAGAAAACATGAACATTTTTAGTCTCAAATTTTATTATTTACAAAACCAAAAAATTAAAAAAAAAAATTATAATTCATTACAGGTGTATGTCTATTTGTATATAATATAATATTCATAATTAATTAAATGAATTACTCATAATTTACATCCTCATAAAAATAAAACATACTTACATAATTAAAATGCTAGGTAGTAAAAAATTGAAGACATCATTTACTTTTTAATGGGAATAAAAATAATATAATTTTTAAATTAAATACATAATACATGTGTACTTACTTAAATATATGTGTGTATGTGTATGTGTGTATATGCTAAGACATTTCTTTGGGTAAGAAGGAATTAACATTATTTATAATTTAAAAATCATGAAAATGTTTAACTGAGTAAACTCGAGTTGTGTCAGCAAAACTAACTACAACAATTTCAATTTTTGCATTTTCCAAAATTGTTTGAAATACATTTTTTAAATTTGGAATCGAAACTTTAACTACATTATCTGAATTTTCTTCTTTACTTTTTGTTTTAAGAGAAGTAGAATTTTCTTCTTGTCGAACTCTCTTTTTTTTAAACTTTGGTGAAGGAATACTGTTGGAATATTTTTCATTGAATATAGAAAAGAATAAATCTGTAACAGGGACCATCTTATCCGCTGTTCCCCAAACGAAATGAGTTAATGTTTTAGACAATTTCTTCAGACAATCTATTAAATTACAGTTGACGGTAGGACACTAAAGAAGGATCAATGTTAAAATGCAATTAAATGTTATAATATAATGTAACAATGCTTACTTGGCTAATGTTGGCAGGAATAATAAGTAATGCCTTAATACCATCTAATTTTTCCAATCCTTTCACTACTTCATAAGTGAAATGAATATTAACCAATTCCAAAATCCTGAGTTTTTTAAGACATTGAATTGAACAAAAAACACTTTCTGCAATACTATTCCATTTACCAATACAATTTTCAAGTCTCAATGATGTCAAGTTAGTAAGTCTTTTTAATATTGTGGCAAATTCTGCATTTAAGAATTCACAGTCACCAATTTCAAGAAATTCTAAGTTTGTAGTAACAGTTTCTAAACTATGTTTGACATCTTTTGGAAATTCTTTAATAGAAACCAATGACTAAAACAAATTATAGTTATATTACTTTAAATTTCTTAATTTCTACTACCCAACTCACCAAAGTTTTCAAGTTGACCAACATTTCAAATGATGGTAAATTTATCAATTTTATTCCAGTCATACCTTTTAGCCTTAATTCAGTGAGTTGTACCATCTGACCTAAGTAATTTAAGTTCAATATCATCAAATCATGAGGATTTTTGGATGTACATGAATTTCTGAAATATAAAATAAATTTGTACTATTAGCAATAAGGTTAAACATTTTTTTTTTTTTAAATATTACTTCAGTGAAGTAGCATTAAGTACTGTAAGTTGAGGTAATGAGTAAATAGCTCCCTCAACTACACTAACTGGACATCTATACAATTCAATGCACTTTATTTTTTTTGCTTTTGTAAGTGCTAAAGTAAACTTAGACCAAAAATAATCGCGTTCTATATCTTTTTCAGGTATTAACATACGTCTAGTGTCCAATACAACTGAATTTGCTCTATTCAGTTGTTCTATACATTTTTCCCAATCATGGACTAAAGAATTCTTTAAACTAACATTGTGCCACTTAAAAAATAAATATATAAATTAATATAAAATATTTAGATAATGATTACTTAACACGTTCGCTGAGTTTCTATTTTTGTATCATCTGACGCTGTGCGTATGGCATAATAGAAATAATATTTACTATACCACTTGGTTTTGTTAGCGCTATTGAATAATTTATACATCATATGCGGTTAATGCCAATTGACGTTTCCAAAAGAGAAATTAACAAAATATTTATTTTGACAAGTAACCAGCTTAAATGTTCAATAAAGTGGAAAATTAAAAATATGAACTAGCATTATCTCCACTATAATGATCCACAATTAAATTTTGATAAAAGATAAAACCAATAATTACGTTTATAAATATCACATAATTATACAGAAAAAAGACTTATCACTTGACATAATATTATTATGTCCAAACTGGTTCATTTCAATAAAAAAATAAACAAAATATAAAATTAGATTTGTAAATATTCAGTAAAATTGAAAATTATAAAATTGAACGTAAATGAATAACAAATATTTAATTTAAGGAATGGTGTTCAAAATAATATAGTGGAATGTCTGTAGGTAACGCTGAAAAAAAGTTAAAGCATTTGTTCAAACGCTGATGGAAATATAAGTTCCTAAAAATTGATATATTGCAGAGGTATTCAAACTTTTTCAACCCACAACTCCTTTCTCTCTTAGCAACATGTTGTTAGCTTTTCTTTTCATAAAGAAACATTTTTATTTTTTTGTTTTTTTATCTAAACCAGGATATTTAATAATCAAAAGAAAAATTATCAACCTATATGTCCTCCACAAAACACAATGATATTTACATGTCAAGCTATACTATTTTTTTGGTAGAAGGCAAAGATCTTGAAGATGTTAAAGAAAGATCTATTGTTTTTTTCCTAGGTATTGTTATCAAAGTTAAAATATCCAATAAATATATGACATTTGATTGATAAGTGGAAAGCACGATGTGATTTGAGAAAAATGTTAAAAAAAATACTATGAAAATTATAAATTTTTATAACGAAAAGCATGTGAGAATAGTTCTTATAGCTAGAATAAGTGTACAGATGAACTATGTTCTAGTTACAATGCTGGAAATATTTTTCAACAATTAAAAAAGCCAAAACCTACAACGAGATAACCATGATCGAAAAATGCGTTTATAACAAATCCAGACCAAATTATAAATGACTGTGTGCAATGTTAAGTTGTAAAGATTGTGGTATAGCATTATTTTGAGATTAATTATACATGTTTAATTCAAACTTTACTGCGTTGACTGAATTTATTTTTATGGTTAAACGTGTACGGGTCAAAAGAAAAAAAAAATACTACGATTTGATACTTCCTATTTCTGTGCTGTGGCTTTCTTAACTACCACTCACAACAACCCTGGGAGCCACGACGCGCAGTTTAAATACCTCTGGTATATTGGATGATGCCAATTGGCGTCGATCGCACATGGATAGTGACACAATTGACGTTGAATGCAGTGAACGTGTTAAGATGGTTAAAATATTGATAAAATTATTGAAAAGTTTACTTACTAAGTGCTTATCACTTGCCATCAAATTCCAAGAACCACATACTCGAGAAGCTCTTAATAATTCATGGACTCTTAAGTATTTGAAAACATGTCTCAAAGATGATACCATGTAATTAAATGACTGCATATTTGAAAATGCATTAACATAATGTCTTGATGAATCATCTATTTCAAAATTTCTGTAAAAATTGAATTTAAATTATGAGATTATAAGTAATAATTACTTAACAGGTTTAGAAACTAAAGCCTCATTATATATTTTTTTATGTTCTTGACCAGGTACATAATATAAAAACTACTATAGTGAAAAATTGCAAGCAAAGGAGGCCATAGGACATGAATAATAAATAATAGTAAAAATATGAGTTGAAAGGAATCTAGTAATGTAGACTTTCCGCTCACATTTAATCAAACAAGGTCAATGATCAACGCTATTATGTGCCTGGTCAATAGGTAGGTACTATATTCCCTCATAGGCCAAAAGGAAGGGAAAATTAAATATTTACTCACTCATCCAAATCCAAAGGTTCTTGAACAACACACACCATCAAACTAGGTCCTCGTTTTTGTTTCATTTCAAAAACATATTGCTCATAAAAATTGCCTTCAGTCATAATAGTTTTATAAACATTTCCTTGACAAATTACAGTATTCGTGTCGGTGTTGTCAATTTCATTAATGTGTTCATCAATCTCATCACTTTGTTCGTCCATTTTAATAATTGGTGTTTTTTCGTTACAGATATTAGAAGTCTCTGATACTTGATGATTTTGGCAAATTTGTTCGACCTGTGGTTGTTCTGGTTCCTAAGCACCAACAACCATAGTACGAGATGAATGCAAATTATGTTTACTTTTTTGTTTAATTGCTGATCGACAATTATTTTAAAACGATAATAATAAAAAATAAACTTGGAATGTTAAATATTTAATTATCCTTTTAACCTTTTATGAGTAGATAACCTACTATAGAATTGTAAGAATATTGGTATTTGGTACCTAAAATGGTAAAAAGGTTATCTAAATGGTCATGACCAATAGGTTCCGACGACTTGTCTTTATCAGTAGTTGTCCATATGTTGAAGCACTTTTAGTTCATATTTTACTCACGAGCGCTGCACGAAAAACATATTGAGATTATAAATTTATTATTTAATGACGTGGTAAAATATTCCCGTCCAACTCAGAAATATATACACACGATTTAGAATAAAATTTGGTGTGTTGATTATAATTAAATTTTAAATTTTACATATTTTAGATTCTGTACGAAGTAAAGAAGTTTATGATTTTACAATGATGTTTATTTTTTATTTTTTTTTCTCTTTCTGGTAACACTTTTTTATATAGAAATACTTGTCCAAAAGTTTCGATCAATACCTCTATTGAACCGGAATCTTACCCAGATGGTACTTCAGAGAGGTCGTTTTTCCAATTTCTCAATACTTTTTCCAAAAACGGGGAAAACTGTCAAAAAATTGACAAAAAACAGCAAAATATGCAATAAACGAAATTTTCGTAAAATTGAAAATTACTTTTTGACATAACTTTTAAAATAATGCAGCTGGGAATCAAAATTTTCACCAACCACTAAAAATAATTACGAGAACATTTCATAAAAATTTCAAAAAGATTTGATCAATTTTGAATTAAGTACAGCATTTTGAAAATTTCTCATGTTTTTTTAGTTTTTATGTAATAAAATTTTTGATTTTTGATATTAAAACTTGAAAATTTAATATGATCTCACTAACATATTACTAATTGACCTGAAAAATCTCAAAAATCGTTAGCCAACTTTTTTTTTTATACCCGTTTAAAGTTATAATTTTGACTAAATTCGTTAGTTTTACCTAAAATTACGCACTTTAACGTACATATGAGGAAATTGGCCAAATCGATTGTTTTGAAATTTAGTGCCTAGATAGAGAATTTTATAGCGAATATTTTGGTGCAATAAAATTTCCTTCGGACGAGTAATTAAATATTTTACAAGGGTTTGGTAGAAAAAAAATCGGAGAAAATACAGACAGACATTAGGAGATATTTATATTATAAACACTAGGTTGCTGAAAGTTGATAATGTTTTATTGCATCTTATGTATTTTTCGACCTGAATGCGATGCTGTGAATTTAAATCCACGTGCAACAATAGTTTTCTAATTATTTTATTTTATTCTATTTTGAAAATTCAGTAATTTCAGTTATTATACTAAATACCTACTGTTGTATTATGGAGAGCATATATAAATATATATATATATATATATATATATATATATGTATATATGTCTGTGTGTATATATATATATATATATTATGTGTGTGTGTCTGTGTGTGTGTACGGATATATTATGTATATATGCGCGTAGACAATGCCCGTAGAATTATTTTAGCATAGTAAGTAAATTTAAGACCTGTGGGAATATTAGGATTAAGTGTTGATGAGGCAAATGAACGGAAACAAAAAAAAAATATAATGTTCTAGGAATCCTGAGAAGCTACTACTATAGCAGCGCTCAAATAGTTTTAAATAAAATATTTTTTATAATGTAAAAGGCCAAAGAATCGGACTCGATCGAAATCACCGTCCATTCGAAAAGACGACGGGTTCGTCAGTTCTGGTGTAGGACTCACTTCGGCGGAAAGCTGACTTTAAAATATCTCTGTAAGTAATACAGTGGAGATATTTATTTTACTTTGTATTGTCTAAGGCGATTAGTCAGAGACATTTTATTTTGTCAATTGTATTATTTGAGACATAAAGTCTCAAATTAATTTTTAAGATCAGCTTAAACAATTTTTGTTGAAAAGAAAAATAATAAACATTTAAATTCAATATTTTAAAACTGAGTGTTAATTTTATTTACGAGAGTAATCTTTTTATATTTAATTTAATCGAGCGTAATCATATATTTTTATTTAACTTTAAGATACTATAAAGAACTACAATGTTTAAATTCTTATATAGAGCTCGTTATTGTGGCCAATATAGAAAAAAACACAGTATTGTTCTTAGAGAAAATAAAACCTCACTCTGGATAATCCAGTGCTCGTTATCGTGGCCAGTTGTCCATAATAAAAGGACTCTAGAGAAGCTTCTAGAATAAATCCTGAGATAGTCAAACGTTTATATCTTATTGCGTGAGCTCGTTATCGTGGCCTCTTAAGAAAAAAGAAACGTGCGACTTTTCGAGGGTATCTGTTGCGGCTTGTTTGACAGTCCCGTAGTTTTCCTGACTCGAAAATATTATATGCCGTTACAGACGACTAAAATAAGTCACGCCGTATATGACACTACCTACTATTTCAGAAGAATGTTAAATACGTTAGTATGGCGTAGTGGAACGGTAATACCGTTATGACGCAATAGTGCCGGGGTTTGATTCCAACTCGGGACTCCGAATTTTAGATTCTGAACGAAGTGAAGAAGCTTATGATTTTACAATGATGTTTCTTTTTTTTTTTCTTTTTTCTCTTTCTGTGAACATTTTTTCGTATAGAAATACTTGTGCAAAAGTTTCGATCAGTATCTCTATAGAACCGGAATCACACCCAGATGGTACTTTAGAGAGGTCATTTTTCCAATTTCTCAATACTTTTTCCAAGCGCGGTGAAAAACTGTCGAAAAATTAACGAAAAATGGCAAAATATGCAGTTACCGGCATTTTCGTAAAATGGAAAATTTCTTTTTACCATAACTTCTACAATAATGAAGCTAGAAACTTGAAACATTCACCAACTACTAAAAACGGCCAAAAGAATATTTTCTAACAATATCAAAATGATATGATCAATTTTGAGTTAAGTTCGGCATTTTGAAAATTTCGGAAATATCTCACTTTTTGTTAGTTTTTATGCAATAAAATTTTTGATTTTGATATTAAGACTTAAAAATTTAATATAATCTCACTGACATATGTGTCTAATTGATCTGAAAATATCTCAAAAATCGTTAGTCAACTTTTTTTTTTATACCCGTTTGAAGTTAGAATTTTTACTGAATTCGTTAGTTTTACTTAAAATTACGCACTTTAACGTACATATAAGAAAATTGGCTAAACCGATTGTTTTGAAATTTGGTTTCCAGATAGAAAATTTCATTGCGAATATTTTGGTGCAATAAAATT
>JAIPRM010010403.1:0-13808 GCA_025469315.1 Stegophylla sp. TES_Ste_2020
TATTTTCTTTTTGTTTGTTCCTATCTGTATGTTTTCGTCTATAATAGTGTACCTATAACGGTAAATTCAAATTTTAAGTTTGTTAAAAATAGAAAATTCAGGTCAGGTAAGCAAAATTTTTTTCTTACACTGTTGTTAATAGAGAGCCCTGGGGCCCCCACAACCCTAAATCCGGCCCTTACCATAGATATTATAGTAGGTATAGTATAATATTTAATAATACAATGCGTACCACTGATCTTCATATCGAGGAGACCGGTGCCGGTCCGCGGCGCGGCGGTTGAGAAACACTGGTCTAGACAATAATGATAA
This sequence comes from Stegophylla sp. TES_Ste_2020, assembly GCA_025469315.1. NCBI lineage: Eukaryota > Metazoa > Arthropoda > Insecta > Hemiptera > Aphididae > Stegophylla > Stegophylla sp. TES_Ste_2020. Next base: position 313 of record JAIPRM010010403.1, read on the forward strand.
TATGACGATGTGTACCCACCCATATATATTATTTAAAACGCTTCGTGTTGTAAACAATAAATACGATGACTATCGTTGTAATAATAATAATTGTTTGGTAGAGTAATGCGCGTGCGTATTATTTTCATTTGCGCAACGCAAAAAGAATAATAACGTAGAAATTAAAAATTCTGCAACGGGACCCGAACGTCAAATACAGATATTTTGACCCTCTTGAAACACAATGACGCGGATAAGAATCGTGTTTATTATATTATTGTTAACCGCGTTACACTACACTATACTGATGACTGCGTCGACGTTTTCGAGTAATTAAAAAAAAACCCGAAGTGTTTATTAAATAAATCGTATAAATATCAATCGGAGAAATGAGAATATTGCGCACTCGACGAAATAATAAGCTTATTATTAGGTAATAATATAATGAAAATCAATTTATTTACATATAATACGTATACGGGGGCGAGTTGGCTATTTTTTGTTTTCTATTCTGGTAAAAACTCATGGAAAACGTGCTATTATTGTTCGAATTTTCTTATTTCCCACTAAGAGGACGTTAAAAACAACTATTTTTTTTTTTTTTATTTTTCAATCAAAACCTCGTTAAGTTTTCTAAATGTTATATCCGTCCAACGATTTATTTTTTGCGATGTTCAAAATTTTCACAGAAATTTCCTGGACGAATTATTCCTTTTTTTTTCGTGTTTAAAGTTATAATTACGGCTCGTATTACTCTAATTTGGTATTTACGAAAAACGATTGATGTGTTTTTGTTATTTTTTCATAGAATTTAAAGCGTTCTTCAATAGCTTAATCGGATATGCTAAGTATATAAATCTTTACGCACTTATAAAAATCAAATTAGTCGGTTTATTTGAGAAATGTCAGTGTCACACATAGGGCGACTTTCAATCGATACATGTTACATTATTATTTAAATTAAAACGAAATAATCTAAAACTTAAATTTTTGTACATATGAAAATTGTGAATTAGGTACCACTTTGGTTTTTGTAACATTCCTAAGCGTGATTTGTAGAAAAATAATTGTTTTTCGTAATTACATGACGTAATAATAATGTAGCCCACACTGAAGACAGCTCTTTAGAAAAATGTCCTAAATGTGCACTATTTTGCATAACAATTTTACATTTTAAAAAAATAATACTGCTAAAATTTCTAAAAATTTGCTTAACAATGAACCGAGGATTTCAGTTTTCATAAAGTCTCAGTCTGATTCTCAACAGTGAGCATCCATACATTTAATTTTTTCAAAAAATTTTAATACTCCTTGTGGGCGATTTAACAGTTACAGAGCTTACTTGAATGAATTTTGGTTAGGTATTGGAAAGTTGTTTGAATGTAATTGTTCATGAAGACTGAACAAAAACTATTATTATCAACAGTGTACGATTAAGAATTAGACTGAACATTTAATATCACATGTTATGCAAATTTTTATTAGGTTTGATTACCTATAAGGTTTTTGACATATTTTGTCTGTCACCTTGTATACGATAAGATCCTATTTAAAATTTATCACTCCAAAAGTTTCTTCTTAGTCCTTTTTTGTTTTTTTGTTGGAAAAATGTAGAATACTTATTATGATATATAGATACTTTATTATGTATATATTTTTTCATATTTTAGCCTTTAGGTATAGGTAATTAATAACTATACAGTGATACGATCAATAATTATTATTATACAATAAAATTATAAATGTTCTTATTTTCTTACACGTTTTGGGTTATTTTGAGAATTGATGTTTGAAAAAATGAATTGCACACAAGTAACGTAAGAAATTTAATTTGAAAAAACGTAAATCTACTAAAATGCATTTCGTACATAAGTATGGTCAATAATAATAATAATAATAATAATAATAATAACAATATTCTTTGACGAAAATTATTAAAACGTTTTGTCAATTTAATTTTCCTTTGTTTTTCTTCGCTCTAAGTTTCGTGTAATTATAAATATGATGTTTATGGTAAGTCGTTTTGGGTATTTACTTAAGTCGTTTCAGTTGATCCTTCGGTAATGTGTATTTTGTAAAGAACATAAAAAACGTGTTTTCGAAGACAAGAACTTAGCAGACAAAATGAAATATAAAAAGTTTCTTATGCGCAAAAAGTTATATAATAAAAATTAATAAAAACGCACCGAGTGCGCCTCCCACTTAGCTGTATGCGTCTCCGCGAATTGGATCCGGGGGAGAGGGAGGCACGTATTTTTCAACACCGATACGATCCACTGTAATAATTTTTCGTCGCAACGTGTGATACATAATATTAGGTTCACCGAGTCTACTTTATGTAATAATCTCTTAACCTATATAGTGTAACGCGAAGAAAAATATAATAAAATAAACCGTACCACTACAGTTGATTAATTTCTAAACACGTCGTTTACCTGTTCTTTTCCTAGTGATAATATATATATATATATTATTATTATGACGTTAAAACGATAAAGTTTACCTGGAGTGAAAACTTTGTATTTGACACTTTGGTAGACACTTGAAACGAACATCGTAGATCAGCGTTATTCAAACGCTGTGACGTTGTTCCACAAAATAAATGAATTGAAAGGTTTGAATTGAATGTAGCACAAAATCAGCGAAAATGTAACCAAGCACACGTTTTGTATTATTTATCTCGGTTTAGGAGGTTACAATAAAATAGTAATTTAAACTACAATAATATTACTAAACATAAATCATGCGTGATACTGCAATACAGGTGTGTAATTTCGATTTTTTGTTTCGGGTGTGCAAGCTTTTAAGTATAATATTTTGAAATTTCACCTTGTCATAAAAAAAAAAAAAAAGGATTTATAAATTTATATTTATTCTTCCATATAGATAAATGACCGCGTCAAAATTAATTGTAAAAAAAAAAAAATGAAAAACTAAAAGCTAATAAATAATTGTACCCGTGAAGACCAATAAATAATGCAAAAAAAGCTCAAATTAGGCAACTAGAGAAAAAAACACACAGAGTTTAAATTTGTGAGTTGCTGTTTATATTTTGTATAATCATTTATTTTATTTAAACTTAATGAAAATTTAAACATAAATGGGCTATAATATGAAAAATACTTTTGGGAAGAGAAAATTTTTAAAATGTGAAAAAATATTTTTTTCTTATCAATTTTTTTTTCCTTTTTTCAGTTGATAGTGGAATATAAATCTAAGTGGGTAAAATATATATATATATATATATATTTTTTTTTTTTTTTGTAATTATGATAAACTTTATAATTTTTAAGTGAAATTGTCTTTGTAAAATTGAAGCTCCGCTCAGAATTGTTTTATTGAAGAAGTGATCTATAAAATTTAACACACCCACTAAGTCTCATCCGAGGAGTGAATGAGACATGTATGTGAATTCATTCTTATATTTTTTTTTCAGATTTTTAAATCATATAGTCGTACATGTAGAATTATTAATTATCACGAAAATAAATGAACTTCTTAATATTATTTTACGTTAGGTATTTATTATTTAGGCATTTACACTTAAATCAAGTTTTTCGGATTCTTCTCTTTCGTATAAGGACTACGCGACAAAATACTATTTTAAGTTAATATTTTCTCTAAAAACTTGATCACCTTAAGTCTCTGGATTACAATCGAGGCATAAACAATGGATTTTATAATAGTTAATTCTCACGTATCCGGAAATCCTACAGTAAAGCGAAGTATTTTGCTTTTCAATTCATTTTGATCACATTCATCGAAGAACCCTTAAAATATTTATTTTTTTCTTTTTTAAAAATCGACAAATTAATAAAATATGCTAATAAGTAACTTGCTAATTTGTTTACTGGAACTCTGGGTGGTCGGGAAAGTCTGTCTAACGCTAAATCCGTTTTCGAATCCGTTTGATACGCTTAGAATCTACGACTAATTACGTTTAGTATCAACAAATATTAACAATTTATAAACTGACTCACAATATAAGTACATATATTATTTATTTAATCGGTCCGTTACAGTGTTTTACAATATTTCGAACCTTACAGTCAGTCGTTAAGCGATATTTCGAACGAATTTTCTTTTTAATGCGACAAACTTTTGGAGTACGCACACACGTACGAACACGAATGTTGTAAAATGATCGTTTTACATTTTGACAATAATATAATGCTACTACGTCGGGTACGTATCCGTTTTATAAATCACTGCTGAACAATAGAAGGCAGCCGAATCTCAGTGACGTTAATAAAACCTACTCAACCTGCAACAGATCAAAAACTTTCTATTAATTCAAAGGAGCTTTTTTTTTTTTTAAACTTATGTATCGAAATAATATATAGCTCCTTTTTAATATTGTTCATTCATTTCGTTTTTTATTTGTAGCGTATGAATCCGTTTTTGTGTAGTTCCATTGCATGTAGTAGTAATGTATAAAAGTGATTATTCAAGTTGAAATGTTAATCCTAGAGGGCTGCTTGTATACTTAAACGAAAATCCCAAAACTAAAAAAAAAAACACGGTTATTGAGTTCCAGCAAAAATAAAGACCAACAACAGTTGAGTGCTGCTAATATATATTTTGAGAATTGTATTTAAAAAAAAAATGTAATTTATTTTATATTTCTCTCTCGGTTTGTATAGCTGTGTAAACATTTATATCGCGTTATTTACTGAATTTTTTATTCATCAACAAATTACCAGTCTAACTCACTATTATTAAGTATTAATCCGTCTTATGTTCACCGCAAGTGTGTGTGTGCGTGACCCTCATTTTATAATTCCGTAAGTCAATTTGCTTACCACAATAATTATGTATCATATTATTATTTGTCACATATTTAATACATAATTTTATGTTTTGTGTCTGGTTTTCTACTTGTGTTTCATATGTTAATTTTCCATGCACTTACCTACGCGAATGTTCTACTCGATTGGGCTTGTTCTGTATTTTTAACTAAATCTTAACATTTGTACTAATAAATCATAGTGAAAGAACGCTGCAGACTGTTATTGCTGTCTTCAGTTTTATTTTCGTTTCTGAGCGGAACGAAGAAGCTATTGGTTTTACAATGACGTTTATTATTATTATTATTTCTTTTTTCTTTTTGTGGAAAAACTTTTTTTATTTGAAAAAATGCTCGTATAAGTACGTATAAATTGTGTTGCTGACAGAGAATTTTATTCTCATGATTCGTAAGAAAAGTCGTTATTCGAAGTACTCAACTCTTTTTGAAATTCAGTTAAATAATGTCGAAACAATTTAGTACAATAAAATCGATGAAATATTTTTATTTTATATTTGTTTTAATTTTATTTAGTATAGGTATATTTTACAATAATTGCGTTATTTTAATAAAAACTGTACTTGTTGACTTTCTGTATTACATTATTATAGTATTTAGAACTTTCAACTTAGGTATTCTGAAAGAGTGCGACTTTAAAAAATTAAAAATTAAAAAGAAAGTTCCACATGCTGTTTGTTTCTAACTCGGCAAGCGTTTTTAGGGGATGAAAGGGCAACCCGCATTAATTTATTCGCGGGGCACAGTCGCCCCATTGTGCCCATGTGCCCATGAAACCTATGTAGGTACTTAATTAGAACGCAAAGTTTTTGAGATTTTACACTGCGTCTTATTTATGAAAATGTACTTAAAGTACGCGTACGCATATTTAATATGTAAATCCGTGTAATGACAAATTCGTGCAGACAATATGCTATTTAATGTCGTTTTCGTGCATTAAAAATAACTATATACGAAATACATACAAAGTTTTATTCCATTCACTTGAGGATGTTTTCGTTCTTTTTACAATTAACGCTCTCTTGTTTCCCGTAAAAGCGCCACAGTGCGTATTACATAAATATTGTTAAACTAGTAGCATTAAAATACGAACAAGACAATGCTTTTAATAAAAAAAAATAATAATAATAAATAAAAAATTCATAGAACACACGGGCGATCATCGATTAATCCATTGAATAAACTAATCTGAATATAGATTTTGGGAAAAGTCGAAAATTAATGATCGCTTTTTGATTTTTACTCGATATATGCCTCGTCGAAAGGATTATAGAAATAAATAAGACCCAACTGGAAAACGACAAAACATTAAATTCGTTTTTTCCGAAAGAGACTGAAGCCCGAAGGGATATATCCTTAATGCGATATATACTCGTAAAAGAATAGCGCAGGAAAAGTAGACAACAATTCTCGGTATATCTATTATATATGACGTAATTTATGTATTATGTATAAAATACGAACTCTTCGTTCTATATTCTCCCCTCGACCACGAGAATTATAAATTATAAAAAGCCGGACATACTTCGCACGATGGGTGGGATTCTCTTGAACGGGTGTATTTAATTTTAATCATATAAATTTAACTATAAATCATTTCTTCAATAAAACGATTATAATATAAAAAATAAACGAGAATAAAAAAATGTTAGAAAAATGTCCAAAATTTTTTTTTTCACATTTTCAAAATTTTCTTGCGCCAAAATCTTTCTTATATGATTTTCTATCTATGATTAAATTTTCATATAGTTCAGATCAAAAAATAATGGTTTCCGAGTCGTATTTGTCAAATTTTGGGTAGTTTTTTGCAAAAAAAAAATTGAAGAATTAAGAAATTCAAAAAATGACCTCTTTGAAGTACAATCTAAAGGCAAATCCGGTTTTAAAAAGTTATTGATCGAAAGTTTTGGACAAGTATTTCTATATAAAATGTTGTACACAGAAAAAAAGAAAGATAAAAAAAAAAATAAACATCATTGTAAAAACACTAGCTTCTTCACATTGTTCAGAATCTAAAATCATCGAGGAAGATCGATCCAATCGCTTAAAATAAATAAAAATTATTAATTAATTCAACGATTGGCATACCAGTAAAACATTAATTTTTCATAATACGAATAACTACAACGTATTGTACGCTAGTAGTTAGTAAATTATTATTATGTAATAATTAAAACTTAAAATGTGTTTATAGATTGAAATATTGTTATTAACAGTGATTGGCTACTTATATTGAATCTAATATTTTCAAACTCTGTTTGATTTATTTTAACGTTCGTTTCAAATCGCACGATAGTGATATTAATTTTTTCCGTACAAATGCTTAATAAGATCTGCATAGTAAAGAAAACACACCCGGTCGGTCATAAAAATAATAAGTACCTACTTAACGATAACAATTATTGTGTTGGCAAAATGTTTTCCACGATGCTGATGAAAAAACAAGTGAGAAATATTGTTTTTAATATATTTTACACATAATATGCGTTTGTACAAAAAGGTTTTTTTAATGTGAAAAAAAAAAATAAAAATGAAATAAAATAGTAAATAATTGACGTTCACAAAAGGTAAATGCAATAATATTATTAACTATTACTAAGTAACGTCGGACAGTAAGCGAAATAGGTTCGGGTTAGTGCGTGAAACGATAACGAACAACAAGGCATAAAATAATAATTTTTACGAGTCCTTTGTGCTATTGTATTGTGTTTTGATAAGGTTTATTTTATCCTCATTCGAATGGTTCGTTTCGTAAATTTTACCAGTTTGTAACCAACAGGGCCGGATTTAGGTTTGTGGGGGCCCCAGGGCGCTCTATTAACGACAGTATGAGAAAATATTTTTGTTATTTGCTTATATCTAACAAACTTTCAATTTTTTAACACATTTAAAATTTGAATTTTCCGTTATACACTTTTATAGTTGAAATACATTTTTAATAGTAGCAAAATATATAATAATAGGTACTTAATAAGCCGCACGACATTTACAAAATATTGAAATGTGCGTTTGGCCGTTTGGTAAATAATAAGTGAAATTGTTTTCGAAAAAAACGTATTTTAAAAACTTTCAAAAAAATCTACTGCTTAATAGTGAATGTACTAATTTTGTGGGGGCCCCTGGGCCTGGGCCCCATGGGCCCCGCCCTAAATCCGGCCCTGGTAACCAATTGAGTTCGCTAAAATGTATACGTAATATATAATAATATGTCTCCGCGTGTCGGTGGACGGTGCTGGAATTAATATACAGGAAATAATATTTTTTTTTGTCGACGGGGCGCGTATTGGTACTCGTGAAAATATTATATTTTATTTCCAACCCCACTTGGGGTTTTTTTTTTTTTTTTTGCGACGGTAAAATTAAAAATCTGACGTAATGAATAACGGTTAAAAAAAAAAAAAAATACGTATCGGTTATAAATGCGATTTCGAATTTGCTCGCGATTATAATACGTATAATAGAGCATGACTCGAATATACGTTTTAATTTAAATATAATAATCGTGTCAGAATAATAATTTTCATACCAATACGTTTTTCATTATTATTTGATTAATTTTCGATAGTTTGAATAATTTTCCAACGCGTTCTAATCGAATGATTTTCAAACACGATAATTCGAAATAATATGCTCCAAGTATCACGTATAATTCAAATGCATTTATACTGTTTTTATTTTTTATTCGATAGTAATCAGTAGTAGGTAACTCTGTTATAAACGCGGAACAAAGGTAAATAAATAAATGTTTTAGTAAGTTTTAACCTCCTACCTTCTCAGCTACAATACAATTAATAATATAAATATATGTATAAGTATATTTTACTTTTAAGTTTTAACTGAACCAGACTTATTGAACTTATCAAGATTACTAATAACAACTCGTTGTAACTAATTGAGCCACCCCCAAAAAAAACAGGCTGTGTGAAACAAAATTTGAATGAGTAATAACTAGCCCACTTGGCCTCGTTCTAATGCAACCCTTTTAAGTCATAAGTATTTACATACTTTACTTCGTATTCTACTTATAATTATCGTAAGTATTGCAGCCTATAGGTTATAGGACGGGATAGTTTTTCTATGGGAAAATCTTGAAAATATTCCTAAATTAACACTCCTACGGGATAATATAATATATTTTCCTCTTCTAGGAAAACACTTTAAACTCTTTTTCACTACGACTTATTACCACAGCATCCTACTATGTTACAAATCATACCCTACATATATATACCAACGGGCACCGAAGTAGCCACGTCATCCTACAAACTCTTTCGCGCATGCCTTACAACCACCCAAATCCTCTTATACTTGCTCTTAATTCAAATATCATCCCAGGTAAATCCACCGAGAAGGCTAAACAGAAACTGGTGTTGAAATTCAGCTTAAATTAAAAAAAAAAAAAAAATCAAGTCAAAAGTGTAACTCCTTTAAAATTGTCATCCATGTCATTAAATTAGATAATCAAACATGTTTATTGTAAAAAAAAAACTTAACAGATTGTATCATATGTGTTCGAATAAATAATATTAATTTACAAAAAAATTTGAAAATAAATGTCAGTATTTAATATTCAGGTTAATATTATGACTTTGCTAAATTGTTATGCACGCCTTTTCTGTATTAAGATATTTTGAATTTTTTTTTATTGCTCGAGTGATAATCAATAATCTCGTGAGTGGTTAATGTATAATTGACGGCAAACGATAATCACTCAAATGTAAATAATTGAAAAATAATTTTGACTAAGTATATTAACTCTTTTTGTTGGAAATTAAAAAAAAATTACACAGAAAAAAGGACAAAATTATTCATATTCTGTGAACGGTCAAAAAAAGGAGACTATATTAATAATATTCTGTATACAGAAGCTGTGTTCGGTCATTGAATTTGATAATATCCGTCAGATCCCCTATTTGACAAATTAAAAAATATTTTACATACTTTCATTGTACTATTTTTGTTGAATAAGCATATACTTACTGTAACTACAATGTTTTAAAGAAATTCAATAAACTTAAAAAAAAAAAAAAAAAATGATCTAATATGATTTTTGTTTCAATGATTTCTTGTGTGTAGTGTAAAATACACGTTTTTCAATCAAAATATTAAAATTTCATTATTTTGATAAATTAGTGATTTATTCTTTATTAAATATTAACAAATAATAATTTTCTATATAATTTGTACAATTATTTATAAAAAAATTCGTATTTACTCATATATAGTGTCTTCGGTTTGATAGGGATTTTTTAAATATATATATTTTTTTTTATCAAGTTTTACAAAAACAAATACAATAAACTATTGTGACACTATTAGATTACTTTTTTAATAACAGAGTAATGATTAAACGATGACAAAACTTTTTAAATTAGGTTGAAATAAATTATGTCTTGACAACAATATGCAATTAATGATCTCACATTTAAGTTTTTTTTTCGTCCAATAACCAGCTGTCCAATAACATTGAATAATTTAATTGTTTTTTAGTAATAATTACCTTAAAAAATTTCATAATTATTTTATATGGAATTATTGTTATTTACGATCGTTTCTTGCGAAAAGTGTGTCGGTTAATTATGGAATTATGTTTTATGATTATGAAGAATCGAGAATAATAGCATTGAATAAATGAAAACAATTTTTTAACAAAGTACTTCCATTTATTCAGCGGTCGATTTTAATGCGTCGACCGATTTCTTTAAGTACTTTCAATGATTTCAATTATTTCAGTTCAAAAATAACCTTTATTTATTAACGGGGAAAAAAAAAAATAATAATAAATAAATAAATACACCCGATAAATAACTATAATATCTGTCCGTGTTTATTATAATGCGAATTGTAAATTTAGACGCTTATTGCCAATATTGATGGCAATAAATCGTTCGTTAAAAAATTATTTTCTTTGAAGTCAAGTGCGAAATCGTTAGCTATAGCTTAACCGAGAGCTTTTCAATAATAAATATTATGTTGACACGGGTATACGTTTTTATATAATGATTTCATATTAAAAGTTTCGACGTTGACGCAGGTTAGATTCAGGTTAGTCCACGGGGCGGTTTTTTTTTCTTTTTTTTTTTTTTTGCAAACGGATTTATGTGTGTCGAAAAAATATCGACTCCAGGCAAACCTCTTTCCTGCAATTTTCACACCCACGTTCGAATTAAGAGACGGCCAAAACGTTTTCGAAAGGGTTTTGATCCCATTATCCCTCGCCGTGGGGGTTATAATCGCGTGTCATTACTACATAATATAATAATGTTATACGTTTTCCATTAGATTTTATGACCGCGAGGTCGAAGACATTATTTATTTTATACGTAGATTCCGCGGCGGGAGAGGGTGATGGGAATTTGAGACCGCGCAGGGATCTTTTGATTTCACTGGAATTTGTGTATATGATTAAGGGATCGTTTGGTTTTACTATTATAATATACCTATATTTCCGTCGTACGTATTTGTACGGGTATTTATGGCGATGACTTTTTGGTAATAAATAATTATTGTAATAATGCGGTGATAAGTATTTTAGATTCAGAATGAAGTGAAGAAGCTAGTGTTTTTACAATGATGTTTTTTTTTCTGTGTACGACTTTTCGTATAGAAATATTTGTCGAAAAGTTTCGATCAGTAACTTTTTGAAACCCGATTCGCCTCTTGATTGTACTTCAAAGAGGTCATTTTTTGAATTTCTAAATTCTTCAATGTTTTTTTTGGAAAAAACTATCCAAAATTTGACAAAAACTACTCGAAAACCATAATTTTTTGATCCGAATTTTATGAAAATTTAAACATAGATAGAAAATCCTATAAAAAAGATTTTGGCGCAAGAAAATTTTGAAAATGTGAAAAAAAATTTTGTACATTTTTTTTTCTTATATTATTAACTTCCTTCGTTCAGAATCGGTTTACTGAAGAAATGATTTATCGTTTCTTTAAAATTTAATACGCCCGTCAAGAGAATACCACCCGTCGTGCGAAGTATGTCCGGCTTTTTTTAATTTGACACTAAAATTCATTGTCCGAAGTTTATACTTATATGGTATATGATATACATATTAGGCCTAAATATTGAGGTAAGTACAGGAATTTGTAAATTTCGGAAATTTCTCATTTTTTTATTAGTTTTTAATTCATAAAATTTTAATGTATGAATATTAAGAGCTGAAAATTTAATACAAACATATTCATATGTATTTCTAACAATACTCAAAACATTTTGAAAATCGTTAGTCAATTTTTTTTTTTTATATAACTATTTAAACTTGGAATTTCGACAGAATTCATTAGTTTTACATAGAATCACACACTTAAGACGCATATAAAAAATAATTTGTTGAACCGATCTTTATGAAACATGGTACATAGATTGAAAATTGCATTGTGAATATTTTGGTGTATGAAAATATTTCATGGACGAATAATTAAAAATTTTACAATGTTTTCATAGAAGAAAAATTGAAAAAATGACGGAAAAATTAGTATAAATATTAAAATATACTATAAATAAAAATAAACATTGATCACTTAGTTACTAATTAATAATATTGGACTATTACTGGACATTTGAATAAATTTAATGAATTTTATTGGAAATAAAGTTAATTCTATAAATAGCTCAAAACTCAGGGATTCCCATTAAATGACCATAATGCCAATTACACTAATTACTGAGCGGTTGCCTTTTATTAATTTATAAAACTAGGTTTTTATTGCATTTTTCATTTTTATTAAGACATTTATCACCTCATGCGCACAAGCGGATCACCAATTATTATTATTATATATTATTTAAAGCTTTCGTTGAGAATCGTTTTAGTGAAAAAAATGATTTACCTATCGTTTCTTTAAAATTTAATACACCCGTCGAGAGATTCCCACCCATCGTGCAAAGTGTGTCCGGCTTTTTCCGTTTTAAACGGTTAATACGGGACTTTATATTGTGCCTTAATGATCGTTGCTACGTAAAACGATTAAAGCTACATTTCTACTCGCATTGTGTACTGGCGAACATTATGAATAAGATAACAATTATTTAAAATAAATACACATTAGGGAGCTATTGTGTTTTGTATTATTAACTTAAGCAATATTCGCGTGAAAACACCAAACATTATACAATATATAGGTACTCCCTCGTCACGGTGGTCGGATAATCGTTTTGTAACCCGACTGCAAAGGGATGAGAAACTTCATAAAATAACTGATACAATTTGAAGTTGAAAGCCGATTAGCACACAGTGTTTCCCGTAGCCTCTTACCGACAACTTACACTATAATCTATCTCTGGAAAGTTTTCGTTACAACACCTAACATACTGTGTGCGCCGGCTAAAATCGAAAGTGTTTATTATTATTAAAATATCACAAACGCCGACGTAATAATTAAATATTTCGTGAATTTTATAATTGAGTTTAAAAACTACAAACGAATTTGACGGAGCGCCGCTACTTTTATTAATCCCATTGCTCGAACATTTTTAGATTCTGAATGAAGTGAAGAAGCTAGTGTTTTTACAATGATGTTTATTTTTAATTTTTTTTTATTTTTCTGTGCACAACTTTTCGTATAGAAATACTTGTCCAAGAGTTTCGATCAATAACTTTTTGAAACCCGATTCGCCTCTAGATTGTACTTTAAAGAGGTCATTTTTTGAATTTCTCAATTCTTCAATGTTTTTTTTTTGGAAAAAACTACCCAAAATTTGACA
>JAIPRM010010404.1:0-13807 GCA_025469315.1 Stegophylla sp. TES_Ste_2020
TTTTTTTAGGGGGGGAGTGGGGGCACGCAGATAGTTTTAATATACTCGATTGCAAAATTTTGGCACTATAACTAAAAAAAGTTCGCCACCCCTGGCTTAGAGTATACCCTCTGGTCTTTTTACGACTACAGCACTGACAATATGAAACTAAGTTTTTAGGAAAACAATAATTGTTTATCTAAGACATATTTTCGTGTGCTTTTAAGTGATGTCATCAAATGGTGATCATTAATCACTAATTACCATCGTGTGAAATTCTCAAAGAAGATTTAATTTTTGAAAATGTTTGTATTAAAACGTTTCTTTTCCCCGACCAATAGTTTAAGTGTTATTAACGTTTGAAACATAGAGTAAAGAATATATATAGAGTAGCCATACCGTATACTGTTACGCATAGTGAATTGAAGCAATCAAATGGAATTCGCTAAGAGTGATTATTTTGAGAAAAATAAAATTATTTTTCTTATTTGGTTGGTACCACTTTAAATTTTCATTAAATAAGACATACAAAAACAATAACATTAATTTTAAAGTATAACAACAGTTCTTTATCAATATTAACAGTTCCTTATCAGTGATCCAACTAAGCAAGGGATACAATATTTCGATATGGTAATTTGATTCTTTTCAACAGGTCACTCTAAGCTTATTCCATTTCAATGCTTCATTTAGGTATACGTATGGCCATGGGTTGATTTGAAGTTAATTGTAGTGGAGTGGAGCCACTATTTCAACTCTCTAAAATTTAAATTTTTTAAATTTTTAAACTATTATTGTTTATTTTCAGTACACGTTAACAAAATTAATTTTTTCAAAAGCCGGATAAATTTTTAACCATGTTTTTTTTTTTTTTTGTTTCTCCGGCAGGATTCTCGTGATGGGTATATTGAATTTTAATATAACTATAAATCGTTAATTCAATAAATGTCAGTTTAAGTCGAACAGGTTGATAAAAGTGAAATGTGAAATATGTGAAATGTACATCAATTTTATTGTTTTGTAAAATGAATGAAGGTTTAAACAAAAATTCCATATTACAAAATTCCTATATTTTGAGCGGTGTAGTCGGTAAGTAGTAAAGTAGTAAGGTAAACAAGAATTACCAAGTTATTTGACAAATTCAAAAATTTGCGAGTACTTATTAACACGTGATTGATGAAAGTTTACGATTAAAAATACTAGAAAGTGTCTCATCATATAAGTATAAATTTCAAGGAAAGCATTTTTTTTTTTTTTTTTTTTGTGATTATAAAAAGTAGTTTTCTTAAAACAAATTTTAAGTCATGCCATAACAAATTCAATTTTGAAACTATTATTTTGCAAATTTTGACATTTTGAAATTTTTAAGTAATTTTTTGCCTTTTATAGTTATTCTTTTCGCTTTCATAGTTTATTACAGTACATTTTTATCGATTTTTTTTTTTTTACTTTACTATAAACACTTTGTATTTATATTTTATAAACAATCTCGTTGTTTTTAAATACTTTACACAAGCTATATAAGAGCATAAGTATACAGCGTTATAAGTAGTTTTTTTTTAATTCCCAGCTCCATTTGCTATTCGATTTAGTTTCCTGTGTTATGAAATTCAAAGAATTTAAATAATTTACAAATCATTTTATATTATATAAGTTTTCATAATTAATAATCAGTTTGCACGCGATGTATTTCTAAACTTTCTGATAATACAAATAAAACTGCTTTAAAGCTTTTAGGGTAAGGACCGAAGCTCCGAAGCTCGGGATCGTTCTATAAGATTCATCACGCCCACCGAGAGAATTCCAACTGGAGTGACGAAAAATGCCCGTGGCGCGCAAAGTATGTTTGGCATTTTTCTTTTCCGACTTCACCAGTCCAATAGTTCATTAGTCAATGATTTTTGGCAAAAACCGCCGATTTGGCCGGTGGCCATCGTCGTCGTCGGCAAAGGACGAACGCGGTCGAAATTTCGCGTGACCCGCATCCCACTCCCACCTAACCCCCCCGGGCTTCATCGCCCCCCAGCCACCATTGTTCCCGGCTAAGAGTAAGCCAAAACACACATAAAAGACGTCATACACGGGGGGACCTACTGCGGAACAAAAACAACACCATTAATACGGTTTTATTTTATTCTACAATACTGTTTCCCCTCCGTTTCTTTTTTTTTTTTTTTTCCGGTGATATTTTCGGATCTCCACATCGTCAGCTATCATAAAATATATAATATACAGATAGAGAATGAAATCTATTTCGACTAAAAATAAACACACGCCGCATCAAACGTATCGCGTAGTAATTTATTAAAAACCGTCACAACCAGAACTGGTAAAACGTTTCCATATTGTTTTAAACAATAATTTTTCGTATAGAATAACATTATGTTTTATATATTATAATGTACTTACTTGTACTTACTTTCGAATTTTTTATTTTCGTTGTGGTACAATTTGGTTAAATTCACCCTCCCACCACGTCACATCAACAAGAATTTAAAAAAATTAATAAAAAAATCCGCATAAATCAAAAACAAAACTACTATTATTTCTACGATTAATACGATTTCTAATAACGTTATATTATAATAAAAAGAAAAAGGAATCTGTCATTATTTGAATAAACATTTGATTTTTGAAAATTTAAACGTCTGTTAACAATTATTCATTGGAATAATGTAGAAAAACGCGTGAAGAACTTTCGGCAAAAGAATTCAATGTTTTTTTAACGATATTTTGATTGGAAAAAATAATTATTATTTTACATTAAAACTAGTAGTTTCGTATTAAATACGACTTCAAACGATTTTGAAAAAAGAAACTGACTTACAATTTTCAAGGGATTTTTCAGATTCATTATTAGTCGAATATGTCGGTGAGGTTATGTTAAGTTTTCGGCTAATAATCAAAAATTCAAAACTTTGTCAAAAAACACAAGGTTCTTCCAAAATGCTATACTTATTACCAAAAGTTCTTAAATATTTTCCCGTCTATATTTCACTATTTCGGATAACGAATGAAAATTGGAAATTTTCTAGTCCTATTAGTTTCTGACTTAACATATTTTATTTACTGTGTATTTTTACAGGATTTTTCTTGGCAGTTTTTCCTCGTTTTTCGCAAAAAAGTATTTTAGAATTTTAAAAAATTACCGCTTTAATAAACTACACTTTGGTGTGATTTCTGATCTAAGAAGTCACTGTATAAAACTCCTATGACCAAATATCATAACTCCTATGATGAATGTCATTTGGAAATAAAAAAGAATTTTGAAAATCTTCCGAACAAAAAACAAATATTATAATCGTTCGATAAATTGTTTAAATTTTTAACGATTTTTCTCTCGATCAATAAAACGCGAGTATATTATATTCGGTTCGACAGACAATCAAATAAATTCATAAAAAAAATAAATAAAAATTAAACCACTTTCGCAAAAATCTAGCCGAATAATTGGCCGACCAAGACACTGCCGCGAAACGACAACGGAATTGGCAAACTGCGGAGTTTAATGAGCTCTGGTCGTAAAAACAATAATTATTACGTTATTGTCTATTCGACACGCGACAAGTTTCGAGTAGAAAATAACCCCGTCAAAAACGGCACCACACTCTTTTAGGGTGGTCGCATCCCCCTAAATCGATTACTACTCCGAATATAAATTAGCAGCTTATAACAAAATAAATTTACCTACCACCTTGAGCTGAGCTCGTGAAGGGGCATAGGCACAAATAAGATGAACAATTCGGGGGGGGGGCTATATATTTTTATTCATTTTGATAAGTATAGCCGTATAAAATATTTTTTGAAGAATATAATACGCTTATTTATCGTACATCTATGTGGTTTTGTTTTATTATGTTTATTAGTGATTTTAAAATTAATTATACATTGTAATTAATTTTACAATTGATTCAAATAGTGTTATACAATATCACTCAATATCATAAAGTAATATTCATTGTTACACCATAAATATTTTTATATTATATATACATATTCAAATATCGTACATTTTTTTTTTTTGGGGGGGGGGATTAAAAATACTTTTGGGAATGCTAAGCCCCCCTCTATTTGCGCTTATGTGAAGGAGCATAGAGAGTTACCGATGTACTTATGGTAAATATTATGACCAAGAACACTTGTTAAGTACATTTAAAGATTAAATAACTAATGAATTTGCAATTTACATTAAATTTTTAGATTGTGATTTTTGGAAAAAATAATTGACGCGATTCGTTTTTTGATTAATCGCGGAGAAATAACGACATAAAGATCATATTATTTGTTAGGATTTATCTATAATAATTTTCAAAAATAAATAAATAAATAAAATATTAACATGAAAACGATTAATTAATCGCTTTTACCGAACGTTAATTAATAAAAATTAATTATGTCATGTAATTTCATATCGTAGTAATTTTTTAGATTCTGAGCGAAGTGAATAATCTAGTGTTTTTACAATTATTTTTATTATTATTTTTTTTTTTTTTTTTTTTTTTGTGTACAACTTATCGTATAGAAATACTCGTCCAAAAGTTTTTTTTTTTTTTTTACCTTCATAAAATAATATTGCTATGAATAATGTCCGCGCGTCGTGTATAAATAGAATTTTGGCAAAATTTCTCGAAAAAATTAATCGTTTCAATGTTTTCGACTATGACGTTCAATAATTTACAACGACGTTATGAAATATTAAAAAAAATAACAAAATATTCATTTAGTAGGCGTACAACAACCGGGGCATTGTTTCACCGTATTATAAATATTACATATTAGTTGGGACGAATTAAAAAGCAGGGGTTCTCAACCTTTTGAAGTTCATGCCGCCTTTTAAACTATTATACGGGGTCACACCTCCCCTCCCCCTTCCCACTACTATAAGATTGAATTATAATATGTTACTTACAAAAAAAAAAAAATAATAATAATAATAATAATAATAATAAAAACAAAATATAGATAATCATAAACAACATTTTCATGTTCTGTGGTGAACTGTTAATTCACGTGAATATTTTCACGCCTCCCCTGAAATTTTGTGACGCCTCCCTCCCTAGGGGGGGGGGCCAGATTGAGAACCCTCGAATTAAAGGAACGATTATAGGACGAATACGCGAGATGTGTACGTAATAAAGGAAAACAAACAAATTGGCGGGTAATTTATAATAATCGTCGGCAGTCACGTCGTTTCGATACTAAAATTAAATATTACGAGAACCAATATTATACAGGGTGTCCCGCGAGGACCTAATACATCCTGAGAAAATCGAAATAATCAAATTTCAATTAGTTTTTATTAGACTCACGAGGACTACAATTAATAATTCACGTGTTGATTGAATTTAATTCATATCGGTAGAAAAACCGATTTTTAATTTACTTATTTTTTGCAAAATTCGCATGCGACAGTTATAGTTATAGAGTTTATATTATTGACGTTTGATTAAATGCATTTGTATTTAGTACATGTATTTTTTAGTTTCCAGGAAAAATTTTATAATTTAACTATTACAACTAAGTCTTATTGGATAACTAAAAGGAAGACAATGTGAAAAAAACATTGAATCACGTACTGCGTTATTACGACGTCCAACACAATATTATCCTAAAAACAAAAAAAAAAAAAATCAAAAATACCATTTAAATATTTTTACCATTTTAATATTGTTTGTCAATTTAAATCGATATTTCCTTTTTACAATGTTAAAAAATTATGAAATTATTATAACTTTTACTAGCCCTCGTCATACAGTTCATCAGTCACTTATCTACAATGTGAAGATAAAATATAAAAGGTAAAGGTAATTGTGATAGATAAATTCATGGTATGTTGTGAAAATGAAATCAAACATTTTTTTTTTATTATTATTATTATATTTTAATTATTCAATAATAATAACACCAATTTCTTTATATTTTTTACATTTAACATTTTCGTATATTACACTTAGAAGTTATTTAAGACAAATTAATTTATAATAACCTCGCCAGGGGCGGAATTAGAGAGGGGCTAAGCCCTCTCAAAACTACTCAAAGCCCCTCAAAAAGAATTTTTGAGAATTACATAAGGTTATTGCCATTTTGGGGAGCTAAATCAATTAAATAAACATATTAGTCCCCCCAAAAATGTTTTTCAAATATTGCTAATGAACTTTACATTCTTTTAATAATATAATAAACCAATTTTCTTTGAGAATTTAGTTTAAAAATTGAAAAATTTATAACTATACGTGAAGTGTAAACGTTTTATTGAAAAGAGAATGAAATATGGCAACGTTGCATATTTAAAATCTTGTGGAATCGTGTATGTTGTATAATTAAAATGTGCGTAATTTCGTATGCATATATAAATTATAATAAAATCTAGAAGATTCCACAAAATTCGTGGAATCGTTATTCCGCTCTGTAGGTCTTATAAAAAAAAAGCCGGACATACTTCGCACGATGGGTGTACTTCGCACGACGGGTGGTATTCTCTTGACGGGCGTATTAAATTTTAAAGAAACCATAAATCATTTATTCAGTAAAACGATTCTGAACGAAGGAAGTTAATAAAAAAAAAAAATTTCAAAAAATGTCCCCAAATTTTTTTTCACATTTTCGAAATTTTCTTGCGCCAAAATCTTTTTTATAGGATTTTCTATCTATGTTTAAATTTTCATAAAATTCGGATCAAAAAATGATGGTTTCCGAGTCGTTTTTGTCAAATTTTGGGTAGTTTTTTCCAAAAAAAAAAAAATTGAAGAATTGAGAAATTCAAAAAATGACCTCTTTAGAGTACAATCTAGAGGCGAATCGGGTTTCAAAAAGTTATTGATCGAAACTTTTGGACAAGTATTTCTATACGGAAAGTTGTACACAGAAAAAAATAAATAAATAAAAAATAATAATAATAAACATCATTGTAAAAGCACTAGGCTTCTTCACTTCGTTCAGAATCTAAAACAAAACAGAATTTGAATATTTTCGTGACTTTGGATGACAAAATCCTCTCGTGAAACACAAAAAAAAAAAAAATCAGCGTACAGAAATCCTCCGGAAATACTTCGGGGGTCTTCGACCTTTTGTAGGCCCAAGTCCATTTTTTATGTAATGAAAATCTCACGTGTCGCCCACGTAATACGAACACATATAAGCCGCGTGCCAAAAGTCACCCGGATCGGCCTAATCGTGGCCGCGAAAAATCAATTTAATGATAATAAAATATGTAAAACGCATTTTAATCACATACGCCAGAAAATTCCGACTCAAAGGAATGTGTTTCAAAATAAAACAAACTTTTATGCGATAAGTTATTTAATAACAATAGATATAGTTTTTTTTTTTTTTTTTTTACATTATACTTTGCTTTAAATTAAAAAAAAAAAAAAAAATGAATATTAATATAACGAAATGAAATTAAAATTTTTACGAGTAAAAGCTGGTTGGAAAAAATATGAAAACGAATCGTTTAGATAAATTTCGTTTGCAGTGTGGCGTTTCTATTACGAATTACCACAAAATTAGATCGACTCAGTGGCGGCGTATTTACGGGGGTGGTCCAAGGGTACTGTACCCCCCCCCAAAGCTAAAAAATTTAAATCAAGCAAATAACGGTGGTAATGAATTAAGTATAAAAGGTATATTATACATCAAAAGGGTAAGAAAGGGGGATCCGAAAAAAGAAAAATATTAAATTCTTTGTAAACTATTAACGCAATTAGGATGAAAATTTAGAACAGGATGCTCTAATGTTTATTTGATTGATTTAGCATCCCAAAGAACATTAAAATTATGCAAAAAATCTGGGTCTTTGAGAGTTTTTTTTTTTGGGAGGGGACCTTAATTGCGCCTATGACTAGACTCCTTATAATTTACGATCTTCATTATACATACAGTAACTGTTTTGGGGTTTTGTAATTAAATTTTTGACCTTCCCCCCCTCCAAGAAAAATTTGAAAATACGCCACTTGATCGACTTATTAATGGTCACGAGTGTGCAAACAAGGAGGGAGAGATTAGGGGTTCAAATCTCCCCCCGAAATTTAGGAAAACATATTAGCGTACAAAATATGTTTTATAGAAAACTCCTATGTTGCAACTATTTTCTTTATAGATTCTGAGTGAAGCGAAGGAGCAAGTGTGTTTTTACAATTTGTACTGACTAAGGGTGGTGGGTGGGCGATCGCCGCTCGGGCAGATAAAATTTTATGCAACTAGAATTATTAATTACTAGTGTAGTATTCAGTGTCAGCCTAGGTTAAGGAAATTATTCAAGGAAAAGCCTGAAATAACTTTTATTTTATTTTTTTGATTTTAGTTTCCCCGAAGATTGATCTTTATTCCCAGTCCACCGCTCGAGTCACAAGTCCATTAGTCGTTTTAATATTTTCGAATATTCTCAGATAGACGACGCTTAGGCGCGTAAAACGAAAATCACGGCCGCGATAATAATATGTACTACTACGACTTGTACCGCGCGTGTGTGTAAATAACAATCCCCCCCACCCTTGGGTCACATAATAACGTAAAAGCGATTGCGGGGCAGTAGTAAAAATAAATACTTTTAGATCGAAAAACCATTATGTGTGTCTACTCCACACGGTTTCCGTGGATATAGCAATAATACCCACCGCTACTGCTCTTACTCTTTAGTGCCACACGTGCTGCGTGTACACTGTACACACACACACACATACTATTTACACTCTTTGGCAGGCAGTGAATTGAATTTGTGAGTGTACTGTGTGTGTGTGTGTGTGTGTGTGCATGTGTATATGTTGTTTCTTCACCTATGTGTGTGTGTGTGTGTTTGTGTATAATATGTATATGAAATATATTGTGTGTTGTTATATGTATAATGTGTGTATGTGTGTGTAATATGGGTAAGTGTATGTGTGTGTGTGAGTGTGTATATGTTATGTGTGCATGTGTATATGTTGTTTCTTCACCTATGTGTGTGTGTGTTATATGTATAATGTGTAAGTGTAGGTGTGTGTGCGAGTGCGCGTGTGTGTGAATGACAACCTCGCTTCGTGCGCCCACTCGAAACCACCACATTACCTACGGTGCACCGGAGAGGCAGAGTGTGTACACGGGCCCAAAGGATTACTTTATTATTATTATTATGCGATATTTTCTCAGTGAGGCCAAACAGAACGACGACAAAACGAATTCAACGTGCCACACAGCCGACGGATACGCGTGCCGCCATAACGCGTTTTTCGAATAAACTAACCGTCACAACGGTTATTAGTCTAGGGCCCGGATTTCAATGCGCATTATTTATTTTTTAATCAGCCAGTTTTCAAAATCTCAGTATTAAATGAAAAGAAGAAAAAAAAAGTCTGTATTCTGTTCACAATATTATAATAAGAAATTTTTCGGAATATTAATGAACATCATTTTATATCCGTTTTATATAATAATATAATTAATTCTACTTTTACAATCACTTTCAAGATCAGTGATTCCCAAACTTTTTCCCATCGAAGCAAATAAATATTAGTTTTTATGAGTCACAAAACACTTTCGACAAACAATGTGAACTTCCAGTGTCATTATGCAAAGAGGTCTATCATTGTAAAAATATTAACTTCTTCGCTCCACTCAGAATCTAAAATATATAAGGCACTGAAGCAACTCACATTTTATTTTTCATACATGTAAATTTGTATGTTCGTGTACAACTTATATTAAATGAGATAATTTTTACTAAAAATGCATTTGAAAGCAAGAAAAAATCCACTAATATATAATTCTTAAAGAATTAACATAATATGTAAAAATATACGAAAAAAAAAAAAACATCAAATATGAATTTATTAGGTTGTAAAACAGATTTTTAGATCATCTAATATTATACGTAATTAGAATATATAGACAAAAAAAAAAACAAATTTCTGTAACTTCTCATCCCTAATCATTATAAATAGACGACGATGTAGGGCATTGTACATATAATGTCATTTTTTCCCTCGATTAGAGATTAGACTTTTTAATCTTTTACACCTCGAAGATTGAAAAACGCTTCATTGTGATTCAAAAAGATGCTGGTCGAAAGTTTTCGATAAGTATTTCTATATGAAAAAGTGTTTTCCAGAAAATAAAAATAAAAATTGTCTATTATCTAATTCAAATAAAATAAAAATTTATTTGAAGAAATTAGAAACTGTTTTCTATAGTTAAATTCCGACGTTCTTGGAGTATGCGATGAAGGAGTGAGTGAATAATGACCAAAATTAATCAGATTGACTTTTTCCGTAGCTTACAAAACTATATTGAAGGCGATTGAATCGTTTATTCGAAAATAAAATTTTGCATGTGCGAATTCAAAAATGTTTTTCCCCACTTCCTTAGTAAGTCATTTAGCTAAAATTACACTAATATCTGAAAGAGTAAAGTAGTCGAGTATTTTCGGGAGTCTTAAAAAACTGTTTTAAATCCGCGACACAGTTTTTATTGATTGACTCGAAAAGTGAAAAAAGTGGACTTAGGGGGTTTTCGGAAATAATCGATTCAATTTTACAAATAAAAATACTCGACTTACTCCCCCACCCCCCTTAGAAAAAAAAAAACCATTAAATACCAGAGCGTAAAAACGCGAAAACGACGTGAGTAGGTAAAAATATATCGAATAAATGTGGTCACTCTGGGGCTTAATATTACACGTCGATGTATTACTTCAGTCCGATTAGTGTTTTCCGTCTATTTTTTTTTTTTTTCTTTTCTTATTTTTCTTATTTTATTTTTCTTTCGTATAAATCGACGGGAGCCCACGCACCGTCACGAACAGATAAGATTTTTTTTTTTTTTTTTAAATTTACGACGCGACCACTCCTTACTCGCGCTAGAGAATATAATATCATTATATATACACTCAGTCTGTACACATATATTATTATTATTATAGATATACGTGTATACGTGTAGTCTCTCACTCTTTCTTACCGCCGCCGCACGCTCTGATAATAATTAACATAATGGACCCGTCGAGAGCGTGTGTTGCTCCGGGCAATAGTATATTAGTACGTAGTAGAAAAAATAATAATAATAATGAACACTTTTCGTCGAGACGCGGAGAAAAATAAATCACACAAGTGCACCGCAAAGACGTACGCGCATGCGCGGTTCGACCTCGTCGCCGTCGTCGTCGTCGTCGTCGTCGTTATTAAAACAGAGAAGACAAAAGCTTTTTAAGAGTGTAAAAAATCAAAAAAAAAATAAAACTGAAAAAAACCTTTTGACTTTCAGAGCGGATTTACCGTAGAAGAGTAAGTAGGGTTCCCAGAGGAGACGCGTCGTCGTCGTAGAGCAACGGTCCCCAACCTTTTTTATTTTCTACCGTACCCCTGACTTAAATGTTTTGCTAAATTTTACCCCTAGTTCTAACTTCTAAACTATTTACCCGTAACCGATCTCAAAACGTGTAAATAAAAATCCAAATGAGTATTAATAATTTTCGCTCCTCGCGACGATGCTCTTGGTGGATGCATTGAATTTTCAGGAAATAATAAATAATTTCTTCGATGAAACGATTCTGTGCGGTGCTTCTGTTTATTTGAACGCTTAAAAATTATAAAATTTTTTATTATCATCATCAAAAAATTTGAACTTTACTTGGCTATAATTTTTCTATTCCCACTATTAACCGAGAACAGGAAAAAAGTATGTTTTGATGAGTCCTTACAAATAATGGAAAAAAATTTTCTAACATTTTTAAATTCTGAACGAAGTGAAGAAGCTAGTGTTTTTACAATGATGTTTATTTTTTTATTTATTTTTTTTTTCTGTGTACAACTTTTCGTATGAAAATCCTTGACCAAAAGTTTCGATCAATAACTTTTTGAAACTGGATTTGCCTCTGAATTGTATTTTAAAGAGGTCATTTTTTGAATTTCTCAATTCTTCAATTTTTTTTTGGGGGGAAAAAACTACCCAAAATTTGACAAAAACTACTCGGAATCCATTATTTTTTGATACGAATTTTATAAAAAATTTGAACATAGATAGAAAATCATATAAGAAAGATTTTGGCAAAAGAAAATGTTGAAAATGTGAAAAAAAAAATTTTGGACATTTTTCTAACATCTTTTTTTTTTCATTTATTTTTTATATTATTAACCTACCTCGTTCAGAATCGTTTTATAGAAGAAATGATTTATCGTTTCTTTAAAATTAAATACACCCATCAAGAGAATCCCACCCGTCGTGCGAAGAACACCCATCGTGCGAGGTATGTCCGGCTTTTTAATGTTTATTCTTTTTAAGTTTACATTTAAACAATAATTATTAATATCAAATAGTATTTATATTAACTCTTCGGTTATTCAGGGAAAACGTTTCCGATATCAAGAATGCTCAAATTAAATATTGAAAAATATGTGAAATATGCACTTAAAATTAAAACACAACCGAAGTACTATTATGCATTTATATCAAAAAAATAGCTAAATACGCAAAATGTGCTAATTAAAGAGAACTGCATCATACATGTCCCTCCTGGTGTTACGAATGATTTTTGAAAAACATGCAAACTCCTACAAGTCCCTGGCCCTAATTGTATAACAATATAATACACTGGATAAAAAAAATAAATAAATAAAATATTCTCATAATGCGTTTGTAAATATTCTCCACGGAATCTAATGTTACATGGAACGAATTTCTTTTTTTTTTTCTTTCCGGGAAAAGAAAATTTTTTGAGTTTTGCAAGTTTCGATCGATCAAAACCACACACTTGACGGAATTACATAATATATTCTCGGAAATTCCCGACTCTGGCGTATTTTTAAACCCCGTTATTAATAAGTCGTATTTGAGTAGGACAACTTTCGCGTGTTTGCAGTTCGACGGTAATCCGGTGATATATTTACAATATCAAACAAAAAATATTCGTTTCGACTACCCGGAAAAGTGACTTTGGACGAAAGAGACATTTCCGAGAACTCTTAAATGTTCGTTTAATCATTTTTTCGAAAGAAATATTATGTGTATACAGCTTTTTCCACCTCGATAACGATAAAAAATATTAAATACAATATCAGTGGTTCCCAAACTGTGGGTGGCGTGCGTTGTAAATTTTAGATTCCGAGTGGTGTGAAGAGGCGAGTTTTTCTTTCCAACGGTACACTTTTTCGAATAGAAATATTTTCCCAAAAGTTTTGACTAGCAAATTTTTTTTTTTAATCATAATTATTCATATCTAGATGGCATTATAGGGTAGTGCAAAATTCAAGAAAAATTATGGTCGAAATTTGACGAAAATGTAATTAAAAATTTATGGAAATTGAATGTAGAAGTTTGAAAAATATTTTTTGAGAATGACTTTTTTCCAGCAAAAAATTCCCATGGTGCGAAATATGTCGCGACTTTTTATACGTACATTTTTTTCTTTTTTTTTTTTATGTACTATTCATTTACACGTATTCAAAACGAGAAAAAAAAAGACATTTGATTATTGTTGTGGGTCGCCAAAATTGAAAAAATGCCCAAAATGAGTCGTACCATAAAAAGTTTGGGAACCTCTGAATTATTTATGTTACGGGAAAGATGACAGTAAATCAATTTTGACAATAACCAAAATGCCTGATTTACTAAGAAAATAATGTCAATAACAATTAATTGATGACAACTGCTGATAAAAGAAGGCAAACGGATGATAAAATTAAATTAAAAATTGTTTGTTTATGTAATACTTTTTGTTTTATATTCAATCATTTTAGATTCTGAACAAAGTGAAGAAGTGTTTTTACAATGATGTTTATTTTTTTTTTTTTCTGTGTACAACTTTTCGTATAGAAATACTTGTCCAAAAGTTTCGATCAATAACTTTTTGAAACCGGAT
>JAIPRM010010405.1:0-13807 GCA_025469315.1 Stegophylla sp. TES_Ste_2020
ATTACTTTAACACCCCATAAACAGTTTTCTATTATTTAAGGATAAATTTAGCTGAAGAGAGGTCATTTTTTGAATTTCTCAATTCTTCAATGTTTTTTTTGAAAAAAACTACCCATAATTTGACAAAGACGACTCGGAAACCATCATTTTTTGATCCGAACTATATGAAAAGAAAATTTAAACATAGATAGAAAAACATATAAATAAGATTTTGGCGCAAGAAAATTTTGAAAATGTGAAAAAAATTTGGACATTTTTTTTTCATTTATTTTTTATATTATTAACTTTCTTCGTTCAGAATCGTTTTATTGAAGAAATGATTTATCGTTTCTTTAAAATTCAATACACCCGTCAAAAGAATCCCATCCGTCGTGCAAAGAACACCCATCGTGCGAAGTATGCCCGTTTTTTTTTTCTTTTTTTTTAATATACCTACGATGATAAAAGTTTGGAAATTTCGTTTGCGCCACCGCGAAATAATACGATTTATGACTGCGCGAGATTTACAAAAGTCTTCCCCCTGAGTTATAACAATAATAAAATATCCGAGTACGACTTACACCGCGTCAACCGCTGACGTAATTTTCGAGTGCACCGGAAAGGGTTCACTCGAGGATCAGACGATACCCATCCGTCGTGAATTCGTATATATATATATATATAAAAGTGAGCTCGTATACGGTTTTCAACCCTTAGAACAATAAATTGAAAAAGGACACGAAATAATAACGGAACGAAATCCGCCATTTTTATCGTATTAACCGGCATACTAAACGCTTGTAAAAATCACTCGTCCAATTGATTTTTGTTTTTTTGTTTTTCATGCATAAGAAAACACTTGTGGAATCTTTAGGTCAAAGGACAAATAAAGCGAAATTTAAATAAAAAATTAACCGGAAAAACAAGGTCTTATGCAAATTCCAAAACATCTCATTTTAAATCGATGCCAAATAAAATTGTTTGACTATTTTCAATTATTTAATAAGGATATATCTCAAAATAGTAAAAATTTTAATTTTATCAAATATAGATGGAGATAATTTTGAGTTAATTTGACTATCGCATAAGTAGTAAAATTTGTTTGAAATTCTTTTTCGGTTGTTGACAAAGGGTGAAGGTTTCAAGATTATAGTACTATCAGTTTAAGAGTTTTGGCTAAATGTGGCTAAAATTGATTTAATGAAAATGTTTTAATATTTTTCGATAGATTTCTCTAGGTTTTGAAAATTTTGAAAAATTATCTGTTTTAAGTATCTCGCATGGTCCTGTTTAAAAAAAATGAACAAATATCGTAGTGAAATCACTAGCTTCTTCGCTCCACTCAGGATCTTAAACTTGAATTTAAAAATATTTATTTTTCAAGTGACTGATGTTATAAATTATATAAAATAAGTTATTAACCTCAAACTATGGTCAATTTTAATTATCGTTACTATTTTATTTGATTTACTGGCATTGTAAGCGATCTATGATTTATAACACAAAAATTCATAATTCTTTTACGAAACTTCACTTTTCTCAAAAAAAAAAAAAAAAAAGAAGGAGAAACTATTGAAAATATTTCTTGAGTTGACCCTTCTTCTTCAGAATCCGAGTAGAAGAAATCGGGATGGAGTGCACTGTAAGCTCAATTCTGGAAGCGCATATTTATACACTCGATTTTAGAGTGGTTAATTGTGAACCATGCATCTCGACCTAATTAAAAATTACGGTTATCGATTATTTTTTAAGGCTAATGCCATGGAAAACGAACGCATGACACACTGTTAAAAGTATTCAATCAATAAGTTATTAATCAAAAAATGATTTTGTTTAAAATATTCATGTTATTCAAAGCGATTATTTTGAATGGAGTGGAGAGAAGAAACTAGGTTGTGGATAAATTTTGGTTTTTGAAATTTTATTCATGTCAATTACTTTTTTATTATTGGTTATTTTTCTATAATATTTTTAATGGATAGATTATATAAAAGTAAACATATTACTTTTTCTTTTTGATTTACTTTGGCAATAGCTTATTTCATATTTACCTTATTCTTCTACTTTAGTAGGTTTTTTTAGAAATTTTTAGAAGTTTTTTGAATTATTTAATTATAATTAGTTCTCGTTAAACAATATTTATTTCTTTTCCTACCATTCATCAAATAAGTGTTATACCTTATTTTAGTTTCTTTACTCCACTCAGAATCTAAAATATTAATACTAAATAAAAATACTAATATATTTATATTTCGTAAAATATTTATTTATTACAATATTTAACTTTGACTTCATGAGAATTGCGTGATATTAATATTAAATTGTTGTGTAAATTTAAAAACTAAATGTTATTGATTTTTTGCAAAAATTATATTTTATACAGTGAAATCAATATCATATTTTTGGTCAATTATAAAAAAAAATATTTTCCAGGGAAGAACAAGTGCCCCTCCTTTCTTTTACAATGTATAAAAACACTTTTTTTTTTATCACCCCTCGCTCTAATAATATTTGAATTTCAAATGCGCGGTGGACTGACCCAGTGTACGCGTACAAATAATGTCGTTGTTGATGTAACGGGCTTAGTTTATTCATTTGTTGTCTTTTTTATTTTTTTTTTTCACCAATCCTTTTGTACGGTTTCGATACTCTGTTTTTATTTGTTATTATCTTTTCATATATAATATTATGTATGTATACATATTTATTCATTTACATCGCACCAACTTTTATTATTTATTTATTTCAATTCGAACACACTGTTTCGTGTTTATATCGTTATTAATGTTATTTTAAATTCGACTACATCGACGTATTATAATTGCATTATATTGCAGTTTATTTTTGTTTGTGCGTAAGCATTTATCGCAACAATTCCGATCAACTGATATTAATTAATCGAGTTTTATATGTTATTTACGTTAAGTCATATTATAGGTGTGCCATTAATATGATCTAAAAATTTTCGATTCCTATTTGTTTGTCAAGTGAACATCTATTTTACCTTTTTTAAAAAGAATCACCACCTATGACTTCGTGACTATTAAACTATGAATCTGATTAAATTGTTGACGTCGTAACAAAGGGAATAGAGGGAGGAGTAAGTTGAGTTTTACCACGACAAAAATCAATTATAATGTTAATATTTAATTCCAATATACTATAAAATATTACCTTACCTATCTTAACCTAACTAAACCAATTGATCAAACACAGGGAACAAATTTTTAATGAAAAAAATGTGCTAGGAAAAAAAATATAGTTAAATATAAAAAAAAAAATTACATATTTAAAATTTTCTTCCATCAAAATATATTTCATATTATTGTCTCTTTCTATATTTAAATTTGTATGAGCTTTGGATTTTAAAATATATATATATATACATATACATTTTAAAGGATTTTGTGTCGAATTTTGGGTAGTTGTAACATAAATTTTAAAACAAAAATTATATAAAGAAAATGGGAAACATATGAAACAAACAGTGAAAATCAAAACTATATTTTTTACTATTAAAAACAAAAAAAAAAATTAAATTAAATTATAAAACAATACAATTTTTTTTGTTATTTTCATGATTTAGTTTTAATTTTCTTTTTAGGTTTAAGTGAATTCGTATTAATTTTTCCATAACTTGTCCAGTTGTTTCCGTCGTACAAAATATATTAGAAAACTATACAATTTAGTGTCTTGTAGCAGATACTAAAAACAAGTATTTATTGCAAACTTGATTACTGTCAAGAAGGTCACGGTGTAATGATTATAGTTTTTCACTTTTTGGAATAGTATTGATTTTAATGTAATTGAGATTCAATTAGCATTTATTTTATGAAAAATATATAAAATTAGTGTTTTACCGCAGCTGTTACCAAAAATTTAAAATTTTTATTTTTATTACATTATGAGTCTATTTTCTCTTACTGTATTACAGGAAAGTAGTTATTTCTGCATTAGACGTTTTTAGAAGCAAATCGTGGTGTCTGAAGCGCGCACAAAGAACAAATACTTAGCACTTTACTTGACGATGGAATAATTTAGTTTTCCGAAAAAGGATTTCAGTTGCACGTGGCGGTGGCAGACGCGAATGAGACTAATTTTCATTCGAATTGATTTCCGAGACAAACGGCGACTAATCCGTTTATGATAAAATAAGACGTGTACCTACGCTTCATACAATAATAATACCTGATATATCGTCTGGTCTCGAGAAATTACGCGTTTTCGGCGTTCAATTAAGATCAAAAAGCGTTCGAAGTTCCTCACCCCCGCCCCCTCCCCCCGGCTCTGAAGTCGCAACCCCTTATGCGAAACGCGCGAATTGACGGATACTTGGGAAAACAATAATTCGAAACGCATTCGGATGAAAGCCAACCACTGCGCGTACAGGCGTTAATTGTGACCGCGGGTTACCGGGTAATGTGATTTTTGTCCGGTGATTCTATCATTGCGGTTTCTCGTGAATTATGCATAATAATATAATATACAACGCGCAGTACTCGGGGGGGGGGGGTGGGGGGGGTCTGAAGCAGACAGACGAGCAACGTTTTCGCGGCGAGAGCATATTTATTATGTTAAACTATTGTCGACGCATTAACTCGATCGATTTACATAATTTACACGTACGCACGGATTCGCGCGTGTGTTGTGTTTGCGTATTATATAAAAGCGTGGGCGATAAAATTTAGATGTCAGTCGTTTGAATAATTTTATTTAATCGGTGAAAACTCAATACAAGTGATTCGAAAAATATTGGCACGTTAAAACATAATAATATAAAAGTAAGAGGAAATATTTATTTTGAAAAACCAAACATCAAATAACGATTTAAAATATATATTTTTTCGCGATAACGCACTTTTATCCATATTTGAAAATTATAAAATAATAATAAAATGAACAACTGACCTTTAAAAGAATTTATTTGATGACTGACAGCCAAAATTCTATTTTAAACCGTGTATCTATCCACCCCTAGGACAAATAGGTAATAGTTCATCGAAATGCATAAAATGTTATTACAGAGCGATTAAAATTTGAAAAATTACTAGTTTTTATTTTGGTAAAGAATTGAAAAGTGTTTTGGATTTATATTTCAGTACTAAGCACAAAGACAAAAATGATTTAATTTTACTAGGAGAGTGGCTGTGAAGCATGTACCAAGGTAGGGACAATTTCTAAACACAGAAGCATAGATTAATTTCGTATTTATGACCTGAAATCCTAAAGAAATTACGTTTTCTTGGAACAAACAATAATCTTACTTTAGTTCTGTATGAAGATTCGAGTAGATCACAGGATCTTTTGAAGGGAATCACGGGAATTGATGTGTTATATTTCCGTTGAAATGGAGTTTAAATTTCAATCTCGTTATTAATTCTGTGCACTTAAATAGATTGCAAAACTCCGAAGAAATTTCTTCCGAAATGTCATCAGACATCAATGTGTTGAATAAAGAGACTTTGTTTAAAAGTTCGTACACTAATGAGTTTTACTTCTACAAAGTAAGACATACTTTGCACAATGGATATTCTTCACTCCTCGGGTGGGATGCTCTTGTGCGTGTGTTGAATTTTAAAGAAACGATAAGTAATTTTTTAATCAAACTACTCGGAAAGAAGATTTAGTTAAAAAATGAAAGACAATTTGTCAATTGCATAAAAAAAGAGAACAGGAAAAACGATTTCACCGAGAAAATGTGCTAGACAAAATTACAAAATAATAATAACAGATAAATCAATTAAATAATTTCACAAATTGAAAATTTTCTTTCGCCTAAATATTTTTCATGTTAGTGTCTATCTATGTTTAAGTTTTGGATTTAAAAAAGTTTTGAAATCGTTTTTGTCAAATTTTCAGCAGTTTTTCCAAAAACTGAAAATTATTGAGACTTTCGAAATACAATCTAGAGCTAAATTCTGATGCAAAGTTTTGCCGGTTGAAACTTTTGGACTAGTTTTTCCATACGAAAATGCGTTCATTCTAAAAAAAAAAAAAACCTCATTGTAAAAACGCTTGCTCCTTCATTCATCATTCTTGTGGTGGCGCATCCTCTCGAAAGACCGTCTATTTTCTCACATCGGTTCCCTTCTCTCGGAAACGTAGAGCTTCGACCATCGTTTCGAAACCTAAAATCATCAGCACCATTAAGGCCCCCACCCCTCCCACCGGCGCGGCGAACGACCGCACGCTTCGTGCCGAACACACACGGACAACGGGTTATAATGATGTCACTTGTTCCGCGCAAACGTCGCCAAACACTATAATTTGTCAACTTTCTCCGTTCACGCGTGAAACTTTTCTCCGGTCAACCCGAAACCCCGCGAAACGCGCGCATGTCCCACACCACAATGTCAAGCCTTGGACAAAAAAAAAAAAAAAAAAAAAATGTCAACGTTAAAAATAATAACCGTAATAATTTTAGTTTACACACAAACACACACATACACACACACACACACACACACACACAATGTTTTGGCATGCAAATTGTTCTTTGTATCGATGCATAATACATTTCTGAAACGAATAAATATTTAAAACGCAATAATATATTATTCGTGTGTGCGTTTAACGTGTGCGTGTGTTCGCCTATGTACACGCACGGGCGACACGGTCGTCCGACTCGGTACGGCCCGTGTAATTTTTTTATTATCTAAAAACACAATGCGAAACATTCGAAATTATTCGGTGAATTTTTTTATTCTATTCAAAAAACAACGTCGGTCGATTGATTAGGGTTGTGACGCGCGACGTCCACTTGACGATCCGTTAAAATATTATATACTACGTTATATTCTAAAACATTGGTTCTCAACCATAGAGTCGCGAATAATTTTGAACGGGTCGTTAAAAATCTACAACGTTGATATTATTGTATTTTAATTTTGGATTACCAATGTGAATTAATTTTTGAAAATAATAAATGAAACTTCTTTTTTCAAAATTATTTCATAAAAAAATCTTATAATTTATCATTTTGGACATTGGTTTTTAAATAATCAAATAAATACACGAAGAGTAAGTTTCTTTTAGTTATGACAATTGAAAAAATTATATGGGTGTGGGAAGTCGGTAGCATTTTTGTAAATTTGATTTTGCGTTTTTATACGCTTATCATCTGGTTTCAATCTGGAATAATAATATAAAATCTAAGAAAAATCTACAAATTAGAAATTACTAGAAACGTGTAGAATAAGTCAAATATATATTTTAAAACTTTTTTTTATGTTTAGACACTGATTATGTTAATGTGATAAATGATTTTGATAAAAATCAAAGGTCCCCATAGAGCTTATTACTATGCTTATTGAAATCGTTTATTACGATGTTCAATATACAATAACCGCACGTGGAGAAAACGATGTTCGTTTTTGGTGTATTTTGGGAAATATTGTATCTGTAATCACTGTGCCATACCGAATTCAAGACCTAAAATTTAACATAGATAGAAAATAATAGTATTACAAGCGATGAGTTTACAGTTATATTGATGTTTCAAAATAAGGCAATTATTGTACTATTTCTGTTTTCGAAGTATAATTTTATTGTTGTGCGATTAAGTGTGTATTTTGTGTAATTGGTACGAGAGGAATGAGCACCGAAGAAAATCAAATATCACTTTAAGATTCTTAGTGGTGCGTACAGGGTAGTCCTTTTACAACGATATTTATTTTATTTCTTTGCGCACACAATGTTTCGTATAGAATTATTTGTTTGAATGTTTCGACCAGTTACTTTCTCTCTTGAACTCTTGTCTCAAGAATTTTTCCAAAATTTAAGAAAAATGTCCGAAATCAGAGCCAATGTTGGCGTGAAGTCTGATTTCAGTGGCACTTGACAACATTTTTACAACTCCACCTTTTTTTTTTTATTTTATACTCAAAAGTTGAAATAAAAAGCACATCGAATTACCTTCGAGTACGTTAATAGTTTTCATCAAAAACAATTTTCATACGATATCTGAAGGTGGTTCACCGTCCCTATTTTGTATAAATTGTAAAAAAAACTATCTTTAATAAAAAAGCAATATATATATATATACATATATATGTAACATAAAAACGCACTGTTATAATGTACAAGTGAATTTACTATAAACTAGACCAATCGATAGCAATCGATATTTTTGAAATGTCTGTTTTCGTTGCTCAAAACAAATAACTCGGTATTGGACGATAACTTCCCGAATTTGAACTATTTATGATAAAATACTTACTTCAAAATGTATAGCGTAGCAGAAAAGTGGTCGCATGAGATGGATCGTTGCATAAAAATTCATAATTTATTATCACGACGTTTTTTTCCAAGGTTTTCGGGTCGACGGAACGACGTCGGAGCAAAAGAGTTTCCGACCATTATCAATATGGGGTGAGGGGGGTGAGGGTGATTATATCACCGACGGTATTCGAGTAGTAAAAGTAGTAAACTTTGGTCAAACGTTCTTGTTTCCCCCCCCCTTTTGCACTTGACGATTCGACCGATAATAATAATATGACGTCGTTAATTTCATAATATGTTCTCGTGACTTACACGATTTGACCATTTTCCGAAATAAACGTTGATATCCATTAAAACTAGTTTTCGTTTTACGATTTGCTCGACTCGTGTACTTTTAATGCGAATTAGTTTCATATTAATATCATCGAGTTTAAGTATTGTTTGACTCTTGTCGTGCCCAACCTTTACGCGTCAAATGAGCTATTTTAGATTCTGATCGTAGTAAAGAGACTTGTGGTTTTCAAGAAGACTTTTCCGGAAACACCTTTTTGTTATCCTTGAAAAAGTTCTTGTCAGATAATTCCAATATAATGACACTTTAAAGCAATTTTTTTTCAAAATTATCTTAGCGAAATTCTTAGTCAAAATTATTTTAGTGAAAACAGTAAAGTTATTAATTTGTTCTGATTTTTTGTCATATAATTCCTGAATTAATAGCAACAGATATTTGAATATAAAATACGAATAATTAAATGTTCATGGATTTTGCTGTCATCAAATTATTGTTTAAAAATATAAAATTGACAATTATTATTGTTTTGTTTAATTAACCGATCATTAAATTTTCTCTCAGAATCTTCTTGTTGAAAAAAATATAATTCCAGGCTTTTGTTGGGTACAATTATTGACTTATAATTATTATTGTTTGAATTAGGATTTTTTTACTGCATAAAAAAAAAAAAAAAAAACTTGAAATGTAGCAATTAAGCATTAAAAATATAAAAAAAGTACCGAAAATCCTACACAAAAGCACAAAAAATCCAAATTAGGTAAAAATTAAAAATAAACGAAATTTGGTTGCGTGCGTTTCATTATATGTAACATATATCGAAATTACAACTTTTTTAGACCAATAGAAAGAGAAAAAAAATCCTCACAAAATTCAAATATTTCGTAAACAGTGTGACATTCTGATATTAACTAATTAAAATACGTTTATTTAGAACATAATTTAAATTTTTTTATTTTTACTGTATTTAAAAAAAAAATCTCAAAAAAGTACCAAAAATCCGAAAATAACATGAAAAGCAACAAAAAAAGCAATATATATATATATAAAAAAATGGTCGTGCATTTTAATTCTAAGTAGTGAAAATCGAATTCGTAGCAGAAATAGTTTTGTTTTAGACCGATACAAGACAGAGCAAATGTCTAGAAAATCCGAACTCTAATTATTTTCTATCGTTCGTCTAAAAACAATAGACTTTGATCGAT
Organism: Stegophylla sp. TES_Ste_2020; assembly: GCA_025469315.1. Lineage (NCBI taxonomy): Eukaryota > Metazoa > Arthropoda > Insecta > Hemiptera > Aphididae > Stegophylla > Stegophylla sp. TES_Ste_2020. The sequence continues at coordinate 9,694 of JAIPRM010010405.1, forward strand.
TTTCATTAAAATACGCAACTCGAACGTCGAATAAATTTATCGTCTAGCAAGTGTTGTCGGGGTTTTCGGCGAAATTTAACGTGGCGAAGCGAAAAACGTTAATCCCAGCAACGGACAATAGAGAAGGATATTAAAAATAAACAAGCTACACTATTGAAGACGGTAAAATATCGGAGGACGCGGAATTTGCACCCTGTACGGATCGAACGATTTATCCCGTCGGTATTTATTAATAATAAAACAAAACGAAAAAAAGAAAAATAGGAGTCCCCCCCCCGTTTTCCGTCCGTTATTGAGAAAAAAATCAGCCATCCCGCCGTTTTCCGTACATTTTCCACGTCGTTAAACTGTTTAATTAAAAATCAAGTCTCTCACATTAATATATTATATTATGTTGCTGCGACGATGCATGCGTTTTTATTATTACTACGAAACTATGCCTATTTATACGCCACTAGTTTCCGACCAGTGGGAAATCAAGATACTGTATGGGGGAAGGGGGAATTCAGTGATGGTGGAATAACATTAAAATTTTTCTTGTTAATTTTATTAAAAAATTAATTTTTAATCTACTTCAATAGTTATTGTTTAATTAACACTTATATTTTATATTATTATTTCTGTTTTTACATTTAAAAATTTGTTCTTATATTTAGTAAATGAATTAGTGAATTGACTAATATCCAATTTATAAAATAATGATAATAAAAATTCATTAGTTATATAATACTTAATATACGTATAGCTGTTATTTTGTATAATTTATTTGTATGGTTGAAAAAAAAAATCAAAATCCTATTTTAAGGGGGATAAAAATGTTGAATATTTACTAGAACGGAGAATGAGATTTTTTTAAAAATTGCAAAAAGGTAGTAGAATTAAAAGGGTAGGGAACCACTGACTTCTCTAGGCTATATTATATGTGTTCAGTAGTGGGTATAGGTACGTAGAACAACAATAACGAGTTCAGGGTTGGAGTGATTTTTGTACTTTTTTTATTTTAATATTATTATTTTCCATGAGCAGAGCAAATGTGGGTCAACGAATCTCGAGAGGCCGGAATTCGTTTTCGTACGCGTCTTATTAACTTATCACTTAACTGCGCGACTTAATGAACCTTTATTTTTTTATTTTTCTTTTTAATAAACCGAATACTCGCAGCATACTAATATATTATATTATTATTCACACGATTATTATTATTATTAAAAGCCAAACTCCGCGCATTAAAGTGATATGCACTTATTTTGCCTTAATTAAAACCATTTTTATTGTGCGAATAAACGTGTAAATTCTCTTTATTTTAATAATGAAATAAGTTTGACCTACTAAAACGGACAAAGGTGATATTTAATCAAACCTTTTATGTACTCAGTATCACTAAAACTGTCCTGCTGCATAATGACGTTATAAAATTGTCCGTTAACACACCTTTGTACACTCCGACCCCTTCAGTGTTATTATACAGTACCCGTGTAATTTTATTTTAGAATAAAATTCTTCCCCTTAGTTCTTGTTTTACTCGATAGAGTTATTCTTTTAACGAAAAATGATTGTTTTAATTGTCTTCGCTTTAACTGTTCAAATCGATACGGTTTTCACGCCCTACACATAGACCCTCTTTACTTTTGAAACACCATAAAACGGTATTAAAAGCCAAAGACTTTAATTATTTCAATATATTGTTTTAGTAAGAAATAAAATATTATCATTTTTTAAGGTTTAGATAAATATCTAAGACCTTTAAATGATTTCACTTATTTAGGAATCCATTATCTATTAAACTTATCTATTGAATCTCGAAAACCATTAGTAGAACATGAAAACACAATCTGTTTGTAATACTTTTACTTTATACAATAAACCGATTATAATTATAACATACAATGCTATCCAAACGGTTTATCAATAGGTAGATTATTAATTTCAAAGCCATGAATGATACTTTATTACGATAAAAATACACTGAGTGAATTAGACGTTATGTTTTATAAATAAGTGATTTTCGTTTTTTGAGGAAAACATTTGATATAGGTAACTTACGCTCACTTCGTATTAAAGCGGGCGGATTTTTCACCGATAATGTATAATGGACACACTATTTTGTTCAAATCTTGTATTTTTTAATAATTACGTTTAGTGAAATAATATATTATAATCACATAAACAGTCAGTGGTGACGATCATCGGGGACTGCTGACATTTATCAGCCATAATCTGTCTATTTTTACAATTTGAACATTTAAATATATACTCGAGTATAATGCAATTTAATACTCATTTTATGACCAGTATTTAAATGAGCTTTAAACTTGATATACATATATATATATATAATTTCAATTTCATTCGATTTTAATAGAATTATTATTATTCGCGTAATCCTTCGATTATTCTCTAATAAGGTATATTTTAATTATTATATTCATCAGCACTTAAATATAAACAATTATTCTCTGTCTCTACTTTTTTTTTTGATCTTACGTATTAAACTATTCATTAAAATGACCATTTGTATTTTCCATTTTACTCGTTTTAATTAAAAACCAAAAACAAACACAACATTTCCAATCATATTAATGCGTTATCACTCTCGACGAGATGACGTTGTCCGGTGGATTTTTTACGCGCGTCGAAACTGCAGTTAAAATGTTTATCGTCTCGATTTCATTGATAATAATAATTCTTCACGCGAAATATATTTCTTAATATTGCCGCCCGAGCGCCATCGACGTTTGTCGAAAACGCGATTTCTGTAAACGTCGAAAATCCCCCCCCCCCTTAGTACTACTGGCGCATAACTTCACATAATTTCAAAAATAATTTATCTCGCGAATTTCGGTGTTTCGAGCGACACATACCTGTCGACATTCACCGACTCCTCCGGCGTACGCCTTAACTGCATAATGATAATATGATACGGTACTAGAAACGCGGTTCATACCGTGTTATTGATTTTGCGGCAAAGGGTTAGAGGTTCGGCTCTATTAATTCCCGATAAAAGAGAAAGAGAAAGAGAGAGAGATAGAGAGAGAGAGAGAGAGAGAGAGATAATAATAATGGTCTGCAGCCAGCCACCACCGTCGAAAAGGTCATCCGAATTTCCGCGGCACGGTCTATAATAAAAATTTTATTGTTTTTCACTATTATCGTCGTTGTCGTCGCTTTTATTTTTCTGCCGGCATTTTATTACGGCATTCTCGGCGAACCAGCCACCGCGGCACACGGACAGCAGCCCGATAACACGACGGAATTCGTTCGTAAAATAATGTCCTCCAAATTGAAAGTTTTTATGGCAAAAAATTTGAAAAAAACAAAAGAAACAGACAGCTACACACAACAGCACTCCGTTAAATCTCAATTTTTTTTTCCAAAAAATAAATATTAGAAAAGACACTCATTTGTTGTCAACTTACACTATTGGACGTGGTGAATTTTTCTTTGACCATTTTTTTTCCCGATTCGGTAATTATTATCTGAATATTCGTTTTAAAATACGTATTTCGGTTGTTCGGGACTACAGCGGCGCAATCAAGCGGGGTTTTTGGGTGTCTGGACAACCTCCTTAAACTATATTTATGGAAATTTTATTTAATGAACATTGAAAAAAAATCCTTTTAACCATACAATATTATAACCTCAACTAATTCAGAAATAAATTTGAACATGCTTTAAAAAGGCCGGACATACTTCGCACGATGGGTGTACTTCTCACGACGGGTGGTATTCTCTTGACGGGCGTATTAAATTTTAAAGAAACGATAAATCATTTCTTCAGTAAAACAATTCTGAACGAAGGAAGTTAATAATAATAAGACAAAAAAAAATGTTCGAAAAATGTCCAAAATTTTTTTTTCACATTTTCAAAATTTTCTTGCGCCAAAATCTTTTTTTAGAATTTTCTATTTATGTTTAAATTTTAATAAAATTCTGATAAAAAAATTATGGTTTTCGAGTCGTTTTTGTCAAATTTTGGGTAGTTTTTTCCAAAAAAAACATTTAAGAATTGAGAAATTCAAAAAATGGCCTCTTTATAGTACAATCTAGAGGCGAATCGGGTTTCAAAAAGTTATTAATTGTAACTTTTGGACAAGTATTTCTATACGAAAAGTTG
>JAIPRM010010406.1:0-13806 GCA_025469315.1 Stegophylla sp. TES_Ste_2020
TTCCAAAAAAAAAATTGAAGAATTGAGAAATTCAAAAAATGACCTCTCTAAAGTACAATTTAGAGGCGAATCCGGTTTCAAAAAGTTATTGATCGAAACTTTTGGACAAGTATTTCTATACGAAAAAATGTTAACAGAAAAAAAAAAAGAAAGAAAAAAATAAAATAAACATCATTGTAAAAACACTAGCTTCTTCACTTTGTTCAGAATCTAAAATAATGACTATAAATATGTTTAAATTTAATATAATAAAATTATATGTGATAATTTGAGAAAAAAAGATTACAATAAATTTGTTGAAATATAATGTACCTAATTTAATTGTGTCGTTTTTTTTGCTCGCGTCATTTTTTACCGTGTCGGTTTTTACCCGTGTCGTTTTTTCCCTAGATTCGTGCGATATATTCACGTCTTTTTTTGTTCAAATTTCAGATTTATTCAATATGTACAATAAATATTTAAAAATTTACAAAACATTACTTTCAATCAGACGTTATAGTTATTTATTAATCCACTAATACAAAATATTTTTATTGATATCATATTAAACAATTATCGTTTGATATATATGCTTATCACATAAGTAATCTTTGACTAATTGTTTCTAAAATTATACCTTCTTTTCAAACATAGAGAGTAGAAGTTAGTGTTTTTACAAAGACGTTTATCTTTTTTTTCTTTGTGCGTACACGCTTTTGTATAGAAATATTTGACCAAAAGTTTCGATTACAAACTTTTTAAATTGGATTTTTTTTTCAAATAGGTAGTTATAGAAGGTCATATTTTGAAATTCTCAATAATTTTTCCAAAATTTAGAGAAAACTGTCCAAAATTTGGCAAAAATGCCTTAATTTTTTTTTTCAAGCTTTATGGAAATTTAAATATAGGTAAATAAAAAAACATTTGATGAATATTTTAGTGACAAAAATGTTGAACACGTGAATTTTTTTTCTAATCCAAAAGTATTTATTCAGTTTTCAAACTAATACTAAACAATAACTACACGATATACATTAGTACTATTTATAATTTTGACGTACTTAAGAAGGGTGCCCATATTGTCGTAGCACCTCCCAAAATTTTGTATAAAGTAAAAATCAAAATTTTCCTGCTTTCTTTTGGAAGAACAGCATACAGCATTACATATTATTTGTTATGGTTAACGGTTAGTGTGTTAGGTAAAGGTATGCCGTAATTTATTGATAATTATATAAAATAATTTTCTGTCTATGACTTAGCTCATCATTCTATAATTGCCCTCCTCTAAAATATTTCGATTATAACAATTTTATTGAATTTATTTCTTTAAAATCCAATCCACCCACCAAAAGTATTCCACCCAAATAACAAGGTGTACAAAAAAAACACAATGTATTTTTACGTTCAAATATGTACGTTAAAGTATGTCAGATTTTCATTTTTTTTTTTTTTTTTCATATACAGTTTTTGCATAGAAATATTTGTCCAAAAATGTCGACCAGCATATTTTATTAATTAAAATTTGTCTCTAGATGGTATTTTTAAGAGTTAATTTTCCAAAATTCTCAGTAATTTGTCAAAATTTGGGAAAAACTACCCAAAAGTTGAAAAAAAAACCTTGAAGACTATTATTATTATATTTTTTTCCAAAGTTTATCAAAATTTAAACAAATTCAGACAATAATAAAAATATTTTTGTGAAAGATAATTTTTTAATACGTTTTTTAAAAATTAATTTTTTTTCTCAGTTGTTTGTGGGATATAAAACTGACTGAGTAAAAAATGATTGTTTTTTGAAATAATAATAAACTTCATAATTTTTAAGCAAAATTGTCTTGAATAAATTGAAGTTTCGCATAAATTTGTTATATTAAAAAATTATTTATCGTTTCTTTAAAATTTAACAAACCCAACAAATTCCATCCAAAAAATGAAGATTATCGAGGTGTGAAGTATGTCCAGGTTTTTTTTTTTTTGCATTAATTTTAAAATCGCCTTATGGTTTTTGTAATGACTCCATCATCCCTTTGCCAGTAGAATCCGAATAATAGGTATTTGTTACTTCACTAGCTGTAATTAATCTTTCAATTATTTTTCCAATAAAAACATAATATTGCAAAACTATTGAGCCATGATCAAGTCTATGAATGTGGCACAAGTGTCGGATCTAGAAGTGAGTGAGCGGTAGTACTACCGAATGCTGTATATTTAAGGATACCTCAATATCAAAGGTTAAATACTTAAAGTAAAAAACAATACGGGTAATAAACGACATAAGTTGTGACACTAAATTTTTGAATTTAAGGGGGGGGAGTAATGTAAAATTTTATTTGCTCTGGGCGACAAACGATCTAGATCCGGCACTGAAGACATTGAAGACAAACGCAATAAAGTCGGCTTCTGTAAACAAATATAGAATTTATAACAAACTAACTTTACTGAGAATGCGTGTTGTCATATAGAACTTTTGGTTATGCATATTGTACGTGGAAAGATTATTATTATTATCAAAAAAATTACTAAGTACAATTTTTCTTTTAGATTATAACATCTAAAAGTTACAATAATTTATGCAAACAGTTTTTAAAATTTTTTAGAGTCAGGCCATCGACCACAATTTAGTCCGGGTCATTTGAAAATTTCCTACTTTTGAAACCGCCCACTCCACCCCTGAATATAACATTGTAAAAATACAAGCTTCTTTGCTTCACTCAGAATCTAAAATTGTAACTTTAAACGCTTATAAAATATTGATTTGAATATCGATTTCCAAATTGTTAATGTCTAGTTTTATGTTCCGCAAACATAATTATGTATAGGGTGCTGAGTTAGAGTGAAGCCTGTTTCCGCAAAAAAATGATATTTATATATTTTTTAGAATAGGTACTTAGTACATTTTGTTGTTTACTTAATTCATTTTTTTTCATATTTAATATATTTTTTATGTATATTATACAATTTTTTCAGGCCTATATGTATGCATATTTTACCTTTATTAGCTCTTATAATTATTCCAAATCCTACTTATAAGTAAGAATAACATGGCATACGTACGAGTACCGTCAAAACTCAAATGGACTAACCGATACATGGCATTAAGATATATTATCAACAATAATAACTATTCATATAAAATAATTTATCAAGCATTTCAAAAAATTTCAAAAAATAAAATATTTCATGTTCAGTAAAATCCAGAACCATTTCAGAACCGTGGTGCTTTAATTACGATTTTAAGGCACAGGGACTGGGACAACAACTCCTATTACCCACCTCCTCGTACCATCCCTGTGTACAGGTACAAAATATTATGAAATCATTTAATTTCAAAGAGTATTTTGCTTCAACAAAAATTTAATTTATATTTAGTTTTACTAATAATAATTAACATTATTTAGTAAGACATCATTTATATTCAAATATAATAGAAATACGTACATTAAACTATTGTACATAATTTTTTATTATAACTTATGATTAGGTTATTGTTTAAACAATACAAAAACTAAAAATAAATTAAAAAAAAAAAAAAGTAAAGGACATTAAAAATCACACCATAAATGACAAAAAAAGTGAAACTTAAATTAGATTGTTATGTTGAATATTAAATATTAGCTGAAAATACGACTAAACATTATCTATAATTAAATTAATTACTAAACCAATATTAAACTGAGTAATTTATCTTTATATATTATACAGTGGAACCTCAGAACCTTAAAGTGTCAAGGGACCAAAATAAAAATTTACTTATCGAAACTTCAAGTTAACGAGATGATTTAATTTCGCATAAAATTTGAAATGAAAAGTTACGTTTATTTTTTAATTATAATGTTTAATTTGTTTATACCTAATTATAATTATCTAACTATTGTACACCTATTGTAAATAGATACATGTTTTCTTTATTTATAATCATTAATTAGTACACATTTCTACAAATGTGGTATATTCATTATTTTTGTTTTTGATAATTACTACAATGAACATTAGTAATAATACCTAAAATATTAAACATAGAAACTAAAAAAATGTCAAGAACGTGACTGTTTCTGTGCATGTCTTCGAAGTTTCACTTTTCGTCACTGCCTGGAAATTGTATAATTTTATCTAATCTGTCATAGTGTCATACATTTGAGTAAGTGAATCATATTAAGCGTTGGTTACCGGATAATAGCTGACATATAGAAAATTTGAACATATCGAAATAAATTTAAACCAAAATTCAATGCATGCAGAATGATCGGGACTGAAAAAAATTCAACCTACAGAAACTTCTAGAAACCGAAGTTCGAGATAGTGAGGTTCCACTATAATTGTATAATAAATACAGATTTATAACATTAAATAAAAAAAATATTTGTATAATTTTGTAGACATTTTTAAGTACATGTAATGATACTTTATACTAAAGTAAATGTATAAAGTAAAACGTTTAATTTGTTTTTTTATTTTTTTATTTCTGATTGTTAATAATCAGTTGTTTCCTCTTTAGGAGAGCTTCCATCAGAGGTATACCCGGGATACACGTATTCAAGGTCCCGGCGACAACACTTGGCATTGCCATATTTAGAGCAGACGGTCGGATCTATGTCCGATTTAGGCAACGCACAGAACTTCGGATCCATACATACACCCGGTAAAGTTTGACCAGGTTCGTCATCATCACGTACTAAACACGGATGCCCTGTAAAAAGTCACGGTTGAGAAAGAAAGATTAGTGAGATACGAAAAGCCAAGATCTAAGGAGTTGACATTATGTTCTAAAATTACCTACCGCGTGCAAAATTTTATAGACACCACAATATTAGCTCTATTGTAGAGCCTCTACAGAATGTTACAACTTCATTCTCCTTCCTCCTTTATAAAGCTATTTTTAATTTTAGGTTCTGAACGAAGTGAAGAAGCTATTGTTTTTACAATGATCTTTATTTTTTTTAATTTTTTTCTTTTCTGTAATCACTTTTTCGTATAAAAATACTTATCCAAAAGTCTCGATCAGCAACTTTTTGAAACCAGATTTGCCCCTTGTTGGTACTTTAATGAGGTCATTTCTTGAATTTCTCAATTCTTCAATTTTTTTTTTTTTTTTTTGGGGGGGAGATAAAAAACTACCTAAAATTTGATTAAAAAAAAAAAAGACTCGGAAACCATTATTTTTTGATCCAAACTTTACGAAAATTGAAATATAGATAGACAATAATATGAGAAACAGTTTGGTAAGAAAAATTTGGACATTTTTCTAATACTTTATTTTCTTCTTAATTTTTTTTTTTTTTTTTTTTTTTTTTTTTTTTTTTTGTGGCCAAATTGGAATTGAGAGAAGGAAGATATAGATTTTTTTGGAAGATAAATACTGTGGAACGAAAAACATGTTCCATAAAAAAGTAATAAACATTATTGTAAAAACACTAGCAGCTTTTTTGCTCTACTCAGAATGATATTTATTTTTAGTTTTTTTCCGTGAACACTTTTTTGTGTAGAAATATTTATCCAAAAGTTTTAAACAGCAACTTTTTGAATCACAATTCGCGCCATTATATGGTATCTATTTTTGAGAAGTCATTTTTAAAAATTCTCAAAATATCTTAAAATCTATGTTATTTTAATCCAAACTTAGTGAAAATTTAAAATTAGGTAAACAATTATATAGGAATATTTTGGTGCAAGAAAGTGTGAAAAAGAAAATGTTTTGAAATTTTTTTTCTAACATTTTTTTCCTGTTTTCAATCAACAATGGGATAAACTGTCCGAGTATTTAAGGTTAAGTAATAATTTTTTCGCAATATTTATAAACTTTATAATTTTTGAGTAAAATTGTCTTATATAAACTGAAGCTCCACTCAGAGTCGTTTTACTGAAGAAATAATTTATCGTTGTTTAAAATTTAACACACAAATACACTATATATCACTCAAGGAATGAAGAAATACTCATGGTGCTAAGTATGTCCAGCTTTTTTTTATGTACATAAATTATAAAAAAAGTTAGGTTAGAAATATGGGGTCGATGAGATAATTTAATCCTCGGCCGTCAAGACAACTTGGAAAACGTTTTTGGGGGGGACTTATATGAATTTTGGATTGATTTAGCCACTCAAAAAGCATTAACCTTATGTAATTCTTAAAATTTCTGGGGGGGGGGCTACGAGTAGTTTTAAGGAGACTTAGCCCCCTCTATTTGCGCCTATGTAAGGCATGACTTAGTTCTGCCATTGTTCATTTGAATCATTTTATTTCCGCAAACATAGAAAACTAATCTTTCTCGTCACCGAAGAGTTTTGATGCCTCTTCGTTTTACATCCCTTTACCCTTAAAAATCTCCAAATACCGACCAATTATCATATAAAGCGAAAAATAATTACAATAACATACCGCACAACTTTTCACACACTTTTTTTTGCTTCGAAATATCTTCATTACAAGGACACGTGTTGTAGTTGTGATAAGCGTATAGTGGCCGACACGACCCTATGGCCGGCTCGTAATACCAAGCGATAATTCTGTAATTTGGCTTCGGTTCGAGTGACTGCATATATACCCATTGCTTATTTTCGTCGATAAACGGGTAGTGGCACTCAGCTAAAAAAAAAAAACAAATCAAAACTTTTAATTATATAAAATTAGTTGAACGATACCTATAGCATGTGGTACACGGCATGCGACTCGTTACGAAAGGGCCCAGGGGAGTTCACTCTTATGAATACTTGACGATTTTACAGTAATTAATAGCTGTATAACGGATCATGGGCTGCGGCGACACCGTTCCAGTGGTATGTAATATCTCGTGTAGATAATATAAGCTGGCCCAGTGTTTGACACGTGACCTCACCGGTATTATATCCAGTGGCATCAATGGAGTAACTATGTGAGAACATTATGTTCTCTAAGCTTTTGATCACGTGTTTTTTCTACTGATAGTAATATATAAATTAAATAAACCAGATTACGGCAGGACGTTTTTTAAGTATATTTTCTGTGCCCAAATGGACACCTAGTCAAAACTAATAGGATACCCAATAAAGAAATGTTTATCTAACTGGTTGTCCAATATCAGCTATATTCGAAAAAAATTGTAGATAACATAATTTATTGCAATTTATTGTTTTTGATTCTTAACGAAGTAAAGAAGCTAGTGTTTTTACAATGATGATTATATTTTTTTATTTTATTTGTTTTTTTTTTTTTGTAAAAACTACATAAAATTTGACTAAATAGACGCGGAAACTATCATTTTTTAATTTAAAACTTAACGACAATTTAAATATAGATGGATAATAATATGAGAAATATTTTGGTGCAAAAAATTTTTAGAAAGCTGTTAAATACTTTCCACTACTGATATTCTTCTCTCTTCGGGTCAAATATTCTTGGTGGGCGTAGAGAAGTTTTGTACACCGAAAAGCTTCACTCCACATCAACTCATGAAATTAATGCGAATTTATATTGTAGGTCATTTATTATTTTCTAAAATTCAAAATACAAAATCTGTAAAACAGCATTATCCCAAATTTTAAAAATTGACATGAAATTTACAACCATGTCTAACAGATTTCATATCTTGAATTCTAGAAAATCTACTAAGCAATTTAAATTATCATAAATCTGGTTCTAGTGAACCTAGAGACCTCTATTAGCAATCAAATTAAATGCACTTTTGTCTACTTGCATAATCTTTAATTACGAAACATCTCAAAATCTTCAATATAGTTAGAGTAGAGTTATGACATCTGAGTATGTGAGTTTACTTGAGAATCAAAATACTTAATTTTTGCAGGGTTGAATAAGGTAATTAGAGGCTTTTCCTAAGAAAATCTCCAAACAGATATTGCTATTCTCATTTAGAACTACCACCTAAGGAATTTTTTGTCATTAGAGATTTGAGAAGTTAGAGACATTACTTTAATAATGCAAAAAAATGCGATTTTCACGAAAATTACCATTTTCAAACTTCTGTCACTCATTCTTTAGTGAATGTACAAAAAATTGGCAAGGAACAAAGTTGAAGCTTATGTCAAGACCATTCAAAAACCTTAAACTAAAAACTTGGTGCCATTTTGGCTGCCATCCAAAAATGGTCAAATTTCGATCGATTTTTCGATATCATTTAATGAAGTTTTGAAATTTATTTTATAAATACTAGATATAAAGGGGAAAAAAGTAGAAGTTACAGAATTAAAATCAGTTATTTAATATTAAAAGAGATATGGCTCTTTGAAAATAGGTTTAAGAAAAGGGCCTATTTTGAGACTGTGGCCGAGGGAAATACACCCAGAGGACTAAAAATTTACCCAAAGACTTCTTTTCTTAAGTACAACAACATACAAAAACTTGGGTAAAATCCATGTTTCTACCCGACAAAAGTTAAGTTTAAGTAAAAAAATGTTACTCAATGAGTATATAAAGGTATATGACATATACTTATATATTAGGTATATCAGATCAGTGTGACATCTGATAGTAACGACACTCTGAAGTTTGAGTTGAGCGAAGATAATGTTTAAAAATTTATTCCCTTCATGTGTTTGAGTAGAAATATACGTAAGTTCAAATATTTTATAAACAATTTATCTTCCCTTCATAACTTCCGCCCGGGGTAAATGTCCCTTTTGCCCCCTCTTAATGCGTAGCTGACAACATTATTATCGCAACATTTTGACTAATCATCGTGTCATTGATATCATGCAAATTTAGCCTACTCTAAAATGGATCTCTAATTGCGCCTATGGAAAAATCATTGTTTATAAAAATTATTCAAAACAATATCAATGAAAAAATGTATCTTGACGTAATCTATTATTATTAATCTATATCTCGGATGTCGTAATGGCACTGCGGTCGCCACTTTCACTGTGGCTTGCCGCGGCCTTGAAAATCACACGCTAAAATGGCCGCGTTTTCAGGTACCATGACTCTGGTTCTTCATCATCTATACTGCAGATTCACGACTCATGCACGTCGTGTCAGAATGAATCCACGTAAAAACTGAACACATGGCATAAGAATTCGTTGGCAAGACTGTATCAAACACAAATTTTCCAGTGGGATAGGGGAGGGAATATCGAAGTATGTGAACAACATAGATAATATAAACATGGATGGGACATATCCATTAATTGAAGTCACTATATTTTGCAGTCCAGAACTAATAAAAAATTAAGGCCGTTTGTTTACGTTTGGATATTATTTTATTTAAATCAGCAAAATACCGATTTTATTAAACTATTACCAACTCTTGTTAATTTATTTATTTTTCAATTAATATAAAAATAAAATGATTTAAACAATAAAAATTTTATTTTATTAAACTGTTTTGTTTCTTGGTGGTACATTCAATACTAGTATCACCTATCACAATGTAAAGAAACTAAATCAATTTCGTAATACTTAATGACCACTTAATGCAACATTTATGTCCTATTCATATTTTTATTTATTTATCTATGGTGAACAATAAAATGTATTACCATTACCATTACATAATAGTATTACCTACGGATATTTAGGGGGAAAAAAATTGTATTGGCAAAAATGTACTGTGGAACGAGCATAGTGATAAACGCTCAAGTAATAGGTATATACAAACGCCCATGAAACATTCTGGTGAAAACAGTGCGCGGAGTTTTATTTTACAATTGCGTCAGCGTTGGAGTAGTGTACCTATATGCTACAGCCACCGTTGTGTCGACTAGGTACAAACATCGGTTCTCTTCCTCGGGTTAATTAGATCTGGTAGTGAAACTTTCTTTGGGAATAACCACGACTCTCGCCCAAGCACACCGTAACGTACTAGCAATATAAAATGAAATTGAGTGAGGTTTACTTACCTGGTTTGGAGTTATTATTATTAAGTTCATGTAATCGTTGGCATTCTTTAGAGAGCTGATGTTCAGAGTGGCAGTAATTAATCGCGATGAGGAACAGTAATGTAAGAAAGATTTCTTTGGAGAACATGGTGTACGAATTTATATACAACAAAAATACAACGTGGTTTCGGTGATATAATGAATACTGTTTATGACAAACTTCCGATCGTAGTTAACAGTAGTCCGGTTCGGGAAGAGCAGCTGTATAAACTATAGAGCGTGTGTGCGTGCGCATTCTTGCATACCTTTATATTGTGTATATGAGAGTGGACAAGAGTGAAGGGCGTCTGTAAGAGGGGCGGTCAAAAAGATACCCGGTCAAATAGGTCCCCGAAATGCTTGATTTCAATAAGTGATGGTTAAAAAATATCGATATTTTTGATATCTATTTTTCGATATTTCATTTCCAATACATATCAAGATATATATAATATATATATCGATATTTCAGTCCAATTGATATCAACATGCCCTTTTCTTTTTAAAAATTCCCGCTATTTCAGTTCTGTGTAGGATAAAAATTAAAATATTTTCTGGTTTATATTGGTTTAAAATTTGTATAATTGCTTTTTTTCATTTTGACACAGATATTTATTACCTCACGCTCACACACACACACACACACACACACACACACACACACACACACACTTACACAATTATTGAGTACCCAACATTATTACATAACATTAATTGTTCAATATAACTTAATTTATAATAATAATTATTATTATTGTATATTAATTGAAACTTTGCTCAGAATCGTTTTACTGAAGAAATTTATTGTTTCTTTAAAATGTAATACACCCATCAAGAGAATCTAGCCTGAGAAGTGAAGTTCACGTGCGAAGTATGTCCGGCTTTTTTTTTTTTTTTGTTTTCAACTTCATTCAAATATTCATAACATCCCGTTCTCTACCAGTTTTAAATATTTCCTAAACGCCCGTTTCTCACTGTCAATACCATTACTAAAATCACTAAATTCTCTTTCTATAATGAAAAGGCCGAACATACTTCACACCATGGGTATTATTAACTTCTCGGGTTGGATGCTCTTGGTGGGTGTATTGAATTATAAAAAAACTATAAGAAGTATACATTTTTTAATAATACGATTCTGAATGGAGTTTATGGTTATAAGATATGGTATAAGAAATTGTGCTTAAAAATTACAAAGTTTAAATTCCAAAAAAAATTATTTTGTACGCAGTTTTATATCCCATTATTAACTGAAAACAGGAAAAAAATTTCTTTCACCAAAATATTTTCCATATTATGTCTATTATTATGTATCTATATACAAATTTTAATATAGTTTGGATTATAAAAGAAGTTTAATAATCGTTTTTGTCAAATTTTAGGTAGTTTTTTTTTTTTTTTAAACTATTGAGATTATTGAAAAATGACCTGAATGTAAATTTTTCAGAATAATTCTGATTCAAAACATTACTGGTCGAAACTTTTGAACTAGTATTTCTATGAGTAATCGTGTAAACATAAAAAAGATAACTAATTATTAAACACCAACATAAAAACAGAAGCTTTTTTTACTTCATCTAAATTAATGAGAAAAATTAACAACCGATTGTGTAGAAAGAACAGCAGAAACAATGACGAAAACTAATTAATAGTGATATTAATGTTATTCTAATATTGTAGGTAGTATAGTTAAAACGCTTTACTGTAAATCACAAAGTCCAATATTATAAATAACGTAAAGACAATATTAAAGCGTCATAAATCTATAGTATTCTATATTATTATTGTAGGTACTTACAGATAAGTATTATATATTGGTAGTAAAACAACAGAAAGGGAAAAAATTTTAAATATTTTAGAAATGGACTTTAACCTATTTTTCCTACAATCGTATGAACTACAATCTTTCTTCAGCACTCAGCAGTATACATAACTTAATAGTTTATACAATTATATACAACAGTTTACATAATTTAAATACATCGTTTAATAATGAGGGAATGAAAGCTTTTTTCATCGAATCGATTGCAACACTCAATATTATATTATTATTATATTATCAAATTAAATAATAAAAAAAAAAATCACTGAAAATAGACTTCCTACTATTGTTTTACCCTTATAAAACAGTACATATGAATGTATGAAACATTTAATTTAAAAGAATTTAAAAACACGTGATGACAAAACACAAAATAAAATTTAATACAATACCTACTTCATTAACAAAATGTAATAATTTAAAAGATTGTAAAAATGACAATGGGGGCTGTGAATTTAATGCTTTAAAAAACATTGAAAAATGTCAAAAAATGCAATGAAATATGCACTTAAAATGCAAAAAATGCAATATAAAATGCCAAAAATTATAGTAAAAAATGCACATGAAAATGGTTTTTAATTTAATTTTTATATTAATATTGATATTATAGGATATTATATACATTACTACATTAGTAGTTTTACATGAGTGGCGTATTTGAGGGGGGGCGATGGGTGGATCGTCCCCTCCTTGTAGTTTTTTCATCAAAATGTAATATTATACATTTATAATTAAAAACGTTCATCTACCGAAGGAGAAAAAGAAGAAGAAAAAGGCGATTTTGCTGTATTTATACTTTGATACTTGTAACTAAAACAAGTGAATAACACTTAATTTAAAATTTTATTTTGAGTGAAATTAAGTTAAAATTTATTCAATTCGTCATTGACAACAATGAATTATTTTAGTAACGAGATTTAAACAAATTATGATACATTATTTTTTATAAAATACCTGTTTCATTTATAAATTTATAATAATAGTCTAAAATGTACCTTCTATAAAATTCTTTTACTTTTTCATAATAATGATTTTTTACACAAAAACGAGTAATACCTATATTATCAATTTTATGAATATAGCATGGTTCTATGGTTTATTTAATAAGCTTGAGGAGACTGAATGTAAGAAAGTATGATTAATATCAAAAATTTGGACGGCAAAGAAAACAAGCGTTCTATTATAAGATTGATGAAAAAATATTTTAGACTAAGAATAATTTACAAATCACCCCCTCCTTGGTGGAGCTTCAGCTACGCTACTGTTTTACATGCATAAAAATATGGTTATTTAATAAAAAAATAAAAATAAAATTGTTGATTGAATTTGAATTTTGTATAATACTTATTCACCTGAAACATTTTTTTAAAACTTTTTTAAATTTGACGGATATACAGCCTGCATAAAACAAAAAAAAGGTTTTCGAAAGACATTATTTGACGGAATTTAATTAAAAATACCGGAAAATGAACAAAAAAAGGAAAATACGTCTTCGAAATGCAAAAAATGACCTAAAATATTAAAAACGTCAAAAAATGCAAAATTAAAGTTTCATACATAGATTCGTTGTTAGATAATTTAAATTATGTACTTACAAAGCTATATATCTCAACCACTAAAAAAAAATGCACTTTCCTACAAATTCACAGCCCTAGTGATAATTGTAACTTCACATATAAAAAAGCCGGACATACTTCGCACGATGAGTGTACTTCGCACGACGGGTGGTATTCTCTTGACGGGCGTATTAAATTTTAAAGAAACCATAAATCATTTCTTCAGTAAAACGATTCTGAACGAAGGAAGTTAATAATATAAGAAAAAAAAACAGTCCGTGTTGTTCGAACACGGACGTTGTTGCACGTTCATAAGCACTGAATAGTAAGTCACTATTAATAAATATGAAACACGAACCATTTGTAAAATTATCGGCATACTTAATATAATAGTAATATAAAGTTTACATAATTATATTTATGTCGGGAATCCCGGTTAAGGTGCGCACGGAATAAGGCAGCACCGCCGTGCGGCGCTGCCTAAATGTTTATCGGTATAATAACCAAAAATATTGAATTTTCAAAATAGAATAAAATAGATAGAAAACTATTGTTGCATGTGGATTTTAATTCACACCATCGTATACAGCGTCGAAAAATACATA